>LNAC01001022.1:3198-177298 GCA_002007465.1 Ailurus styani | reverse complement strand
GATGCGGGCCTCGATCCCAGGACCCTGAGATCATGACCTGAGCTGAAAGCAGAGGCTTTAACCCACTGAGCCACCCAGGCGCCCCTTTTCTTTTTTTTAAATAAGCCACCCTAGGGGGTGTGAGGTGGTATCTCATTGTGGTTTTGATTTGCATTTTCCTGATGACTTGTAATACTGAGTATCTTTTCATGTATTCATTGGTCATTTATATATCTTCTTTGGAGCAATGTCTTTTGTTCATTTTTGAATTCTTCCCTCTCCTCTCCTCTCCTCTCCTTTGCTTTCCCTCTGCTTTTGCAGACCCGAAAGAGCAAAAACAATTCCATTAGTCAGTCAGTCAACATGTCCCCCCTCTATTTATTTATTTATTTTTAAACTTTGGTCTACATTTTTTTCTTTCTTTTTTATTATTGTTATTTTTTTATTATGTTATGTTAGTGACCATACAGTTTTTGATGTAATGTTCCAAGATTCATTGTTTACATATAACACCCAGTGCTCCATGCAATACATGTCCTCCTTGTATGGAACCAGAAAAGACCCCAAATTGCCAAAGAAATGTTGAAAAGGAAAAACAAAGCTGGGGGCATCACATTGCCTGATTTCAAGCTATATTACAAAGTTATGATCACCAAGACAGCATGGTACTTGCATAAAAACAGACACATAGACCAATGGAACAGAGTAGAGAGACCAGGTATGAACCCTCAACTCTATGGTCAAATAATTTTCAACAAAGCGGAAAAAAGTATCCAATGGAAAATGGACAGGCTCTTCAATAAATGGTGCTGGGAAAATTGGACAGCTACATACAGAAGAATGACACTCGATCATTCTCTTACACCATGTCCCCCCTTCGTGATGGCAGCAGTATACTGAGCTGGTGCTCAATTTCGTTTAGACGGCAGTGCCGATGGCAGCCTCCAGGTGACTGGACTTGATTTTTTCTTATGGACCAATTACCTAGGATTTACCCAGGGTCTTTACAGGGGCTGCAAACCAGATTGTGGGAAGCGAGGGGGCAAAAGAGTCCCCACATAAATCAGCCAGGAAAGTTCACTGATCAGAAAATCCCCACTTCCCCTGGTACAACAGCCCTCTGGGTCCTAACTTCAGTCTTCAGATAGGATCTAACCACTAGGAGGAAAGTAGCGTCCCTGGGACAAAACACATTTTGGCACTTACGGCTCTTCCAGATAAAAGCTTACATTTTTTTTTTTTTAACATTTCTTTGAAACCGGGGACTTAACATGATTTAGGCTTGTGAAAAGCCATCGTTAACGTGCACTCTTCTTCAACTAAGACATGGACCTTTACTCCACACGCTCTCTAAACACAGATAATTACCATGGCAACCACAGTGTTTCCCGATCTCATACGTACACTTGCACCTTTCTTAAAGAAACACAGAACACAACAATGTAGAATTAAAACAGTAAATCATTGGAATGTGTTTTATTTGTTGTTACATAGTTGTCAGAATTTAGGGAAGAGCTGGACATTGTCATCCGCTATCAATTGTACTTGGAAAAAGTAGATGTTTGGCCAGGACTTTTGACATCTTGCCAGAAAATAAGGTCTTGTTTGTAACATCGGGTAAGGAATGACCGATAGGTTTCTAGATTGTTACAGTCAGAAGACTTTCAAAGCAGAAAATGTCATTAAGAACACAAAGTACTGAACAGTATAGATTTTGACATGACACATCTTACTGGGCTGACTATCTTCAGTTAAATTACAGTTATGATTACCCTAAAGTTGGTAAAAGTTTGCACAAACATGCTTTTTTGGGTAGTATCTAATTTTATCTTTGGTTGTATTTGGAAACAGGCACAACAATTTTGTTGTGCCTTCAAAAGTCTTTCTTTTTTTGGCTATGTAAACAAGTCTTTTATTGCCCTATGAATACTTGATGAGTGGTCAGCAGAATGAAACCCATATGAAGCTTTCATCAAGAGGCATCTCCGAGCAGCCTCTCACTAACTGCAGTATCCGGGGCTCTGGGGACGAGCAGAGCCAAAGGCCCACACGCTGAAGATAAGTAATGACAAAGGCTTTTAGCGAGACACCTGTCCTTGGCTTTGAATGTTTCAAAATGCTTTGTCCATGTATGAAGGGAAATATCTCTCCATAATTCCTCATGTGATGAGGACTAGCTTTCCTTCTAGCTAATGGAACATAGTTCTGATTTCTCTATCGTTAACCACTCTGTCTCTGGAATACCAATGTTTTGATGAGAGAGAAGAAAGGACCCTCTTCTGTTTGATTGTTTTCTTTTAAATTAAAAGTAGTAATAAATCTTACTCAACCAAAATAACTGCTGAACATTTCATATTAACACAGCAGTGAAGATGAACTTGGGCAGCGCATGATAAATGTTTCTCTGTGCTTAGATTGGAATGCCTCCAAACCCTTCAACTCCCACACCAATTTGGAAAGGCCTACCTGAGGTTTTTATATCCTTAGCCTGAGGATTCATTTTTCATTTATAAGATCGAGCTCCCAAGTTTCAAGGACAACCATGCTATACTTCTGTAGAAAGTACACAGAGATAATGTTGGAATGAGAAACTTTTTTTAAAAAAAAACCTGGTAAATATATTATTTGCCTTCCAAATCTAACATGTGCGGGCTTTTCTATGTTGTCTGTAGTTTAATGATAAATCAATAAGCCTCAGTTTTATGATGTTAGAAATAAAGCAATTGGCAATCTCTTTATTAAATGGTGTGGTGGCTTAGGAACAGATGGGACAGAATCTGGACCCTACTGTTGCTGTCTTGTCAAAGAAGATGATGATATCAGACAACCCATATCCGAGCCTGACCAGCCAGTCAAATGCTCTCTGCTTTCTTGTGCACAGGCTAGAGTAGTTGGGAAGGCTTCACAGAGGAGATCCCAACATGTGCAAGAGGAACGGAGGGAATCTGGAGGAAGAACAAGTGCTGTCAGGAGAGTGCAGTTGGTTGACGCACGTCTGAAGTAGTCATTACTTGGTTCCTGTCCTGGTTCCTTGGAGCCCCAGATGCTAGATGGTATAGAGATCTTGATCTTAAGAGTTTTGTTTACTGTAGTTGGAGCTGAAGGGAGGGATGGCTGATTCAGACGATTCAGACCTGGGAGATCAGCTCTTCCTCGGCTCTCACATCTGCTGTGAATCTTCTTGTGCTCCACCCTTGTTCAGCAGGCCCGTTTCCTAGACAATTCCTTCTTGGTCTCGCTTCAGCCTTTGTGTCTTCAGGAATACATTTCCTGATGTCTCTGGAAAGGTAAAAATCAATCCCCTTCTTACAAGTAATCATAATCCTTAGTACTTTCCTTTATAGCTGTGGTCACAACCTATTCTATTCTATTCTATTCTATTCTATTCTATTCTATTCTATTCTATTCTATTCTCTTCTATTCTATTCTATTCATTCATTCATATTGAGGTATAATTGACATATAACATTATTTCAGTTTCAGGAGTACAACATCATGATTCAACATTGTATGTATTATGAAATGATCACCACAATAAATCTGGTTAACATCGTCCCCACACGGTTACAGCTTTTTGTTTCTTCTTATGATAAGATCTTTTAAGATCTGCTTAGCTACTTTCAAATATGCAACACAGTATTATTAAGTATAGTCACCATGCTGTACATGACATTCTCATGACTTGTTTATTTTATGACTGGAACTTTGTGCATTTTGATCCCCTTCACCTATTTTGCCCACCCCTCTCACAACTTAATTTTTGTTTGTGTGATTATGAAATTATCTATTTAACCCCTATTAGATCTGAACTCCATTGGGGCAGAGACTGTTGTCTGGTGTTGTGAGCCTTTTATCTTGAGTATTAGCAGCTAGTACCTAGTACTTGGCATAGAGGATGAGCTCAACAAGTATTGGATGAATAGATGCTGTTGGAAGAATCAGGTGGATTCCTAATGGATGCTATTCATGTACGGGTTTACCTCTTCCTAATTCTCATACCCATTACCTACCCAAACTCCTTGGGGGCCACCTTTGTTCAGTCCTCATCATGTTGTTGTGGACTCTTCCTGTAGGCTCCTGAATGGTTTTGCTGTTTGCATTTTTGCCCTTTTCCGTGTAAACAGTTGCTCTTAACCTGGAATAAACCTCAAAAATATGAATCTGGTTATGCTGCTCTCTACTGAAGATTAAAGCATCTTCCCCCCATGTGGTGATCTGCTCCCATCTCCCCCACCCCCAAGCACCTGACTCTGTCCCATTATGCCCTCACGTGAGGAGTGTGAGCCTCCTTCAGCCACCCCCTGAACTCTCCAAGGTGGCTCACACTCCTCTGACTTTGCACATGAGGGGTTTTGAGGCAGGAATACCTTTGCCCCCGATCTTTCATCTGGAAACATCACACTCAATCTCAAGACCCAACCCAAAGGTTTCCCTCTATTAAGACTACTCTAATCATCTCGGTGGCTCCTTCTTTTCTGTGGTTTCTTCAACTGTGCCTGGTAGTTCTACGTTTTGCTCTTACCACATCAGACTGTGATTATTACCCTATATGTCCACCTCACAAGCCAGGTTGAGTTTCTGGAGGGCACAGAGCAAGCTACTCATACAATTATTTCCATTTTGTCCCCATTACTGAATACAGTGTCTGTCACTTAATAAATATTTTGAATGAATGAATGAATAAAAGAAAATCTCTCTTACTGGTCTTATCCATATCTTTGGAATTGGCTCGTCTTTCTTTTCAGGAGTGTGAGGTCTTCTTCTAAGTTAGGTCTCAAGCTTTTGGAGACAGAAACACTTTCTAACGTTCTCCTGAAGTATCACTTTGTGCTAATTGCATATAACACGAAGGCACTGTTTGCTGATTGATTAAACACTAGAAAGCCAGTCCTTTCAACATATATTTTGCTACTGTATACAAAAATAATTATGGCTTATAATAATATTGTCGGAAAAATGTCAAGAAATATAATTTCTCACATAGACTTGTGGAAGATGCCTATTTATTTATTTATTTATTTATTTATTTAAATGCCCATCAACCAGTTACCCTATTACCCCATCCACTGTCCCTTCAGCAATCCTGAGTTTGTTTTCTTTTTTTTTTTTTAATTATTATTTGTCCCAGGGGTACAGGTCTGTGAATCATCAGGCTTACACCTTTCACAGCATTCACCATAGCACAAACCCTCCCCAATGTCCATAACCCATCCACCCTATCCCTACCCTCCCACCCCCAGTAACTCTGTTTGTTTTGTGAGATTAGGAGTCTTTTATGGTTTGTCTCCTTCCTGATCCCATTTTGTTTCATTTTTTTCCCTCCCTACCCCCCACAACCCCCTGCCCTGCCCCTCAAATTCCTCATATCAGAGAGATAATATGATAATTGTCTTTCTCTGATTGAATTATTTCGCTCAGCATAATACCCTCTAGTTCCATCCATGTCGTTGCAAATGGCAAGATTTCGTTTCTTTTGATGACTGCATATTATTCCATTGTGTGTGGTGTGTGTGTGTGTGTGTGTGTGTGTGTGTGTGTGTGTGTATCTTCTTTATCCATTTATCTCTTGATGGATATCTAGGTTCTTTCCATAGTTTGGCTATTATGGACATTGCTGCTATAAACATTCGGGTGCACATGCCCTGTGGATCACTACATTTGTATCTTTAGGGTAAATACCCAGTAGTGTGATTGCTGGGTTGTAGGGTAGCTCTATTTTCAACTTTTTGAGGAACCTCCATACTGTTTTCCAGAGTGGCTGCACCAGCTTGCATTCCCACCAAGAGTGTAGGAGGGTCGGGCGCCTGGGTAGCTCAGTGGGTTAAAGCCTCTGCCTTTGGCTCAGGTCGTGATCTCAGGGTCCTGGGATCGAGGCCTGCATCGGGCTCTCTGCTCAGCGGGGAGCCTGCTTCCTTCTCTCTCTCTGCCTGCCTCTCAGCCTACTTGTGATCTCTCTCCGTCTGTGAAATAAATAAATAAAATCTTAAAAAAAGAAAAAAAAAAAGAGTGTAGGAGGGTCCCCCTTTCTCCGCATCCTTGCCAACATCTGTCATTTCTTGACTTAATTTTAGCCATTCTGACTGGTTTGAGGTGGTATCTCACTGTGGTTTTGATTTGTGTTTCCCTGATGCCAAGTGATGTTGAGCACTTTCTTGTGTGTCTGTTGGCCAGAAAATGCCCTTTTAATTGATAGATCTCCAATTCTTCTTTTGAGAGTTTGCTCCTTTCACATTAATACACATTACAACTGAGGTTTTTGAAAGTTTTATTTTTAAAAATATTTTATCCCAATTAATAAAATTTCTTATGCAAGTTCATAATTTTTTTCTAAAACATGAATTAGAGATTCAGTAAGAGATCATTGTAATGAACATTGAGATTTCATGTTTTAGAATTGTGAATGGTTAAGTATATTGCATAAAGGTACTTATTGAGAATACAAAAAAATGCACAAGTATCCTTAGCATTGGAACTGAGTTGTATGGGGATTGTGGAAAATTGGTTAGGCCAGTGGTTCTGAGTGTGACCAGCAGCATCAGCATTGCCTGGACTCTGGTAGAAATTCTCCGGCCCTACCTTAGACCTAATGAATCAGGAACTCTGGGTGTGAGGTCCAGCAACCTGAGTTTTAGAAACACTTCAGGAGATTATGATACACTCTAAAGTTTGAAAACCACTGCTTTAGGGGTGCCTGGGCGGCTCAGTCAGTTGGGCATCCAACTGTTGGTTTTGGCTCAGGTTATGATCTCAGGGTCCTGGGATTGAGCCCCCTATTGGGCTCCATGCTCAATTCAGTGGGGAGTCTTCTTCCCCTCTCCTTTTCCTCCTGCCCCTTCCTCTGCTCTCTCTCTCAAAAAAAAAAAAAATCTGAAAAACCAATACTTCAGTTGAAACCTTTTCCCAATTCAGTGACTCTCCCTTCTTAATAGAGAGCCACTCAACCTCTGCTTGGCTTCTTCCATTAAATGGAGGCCTTATCTCAGAGTAAGGAAGACCACCATACTTTTGAATAGCTTTGATTGGTAAAATATTCTGCCTACTTCCTAGTAACTTCCATTCTCTGAGTTATGTTATACTTTCTGAAGCTCTATAAACTAAATAAATTTGTTTTCCATGGCCCTGCCAGGAGCTTCCATGCCCCTCTCTGGACCCTTTTCCAGGGGCAACACTTCAGTCTAGCCACCAATCCACAAAGGATATGTTTTCCAGTTTATCCATCATGCCCTCCAGATGTAGTTCTGCTTATCTGGATTCTCCCTGGTGTCCTAGATTTGGGCTGAACAGACTGAGTGCAATACTTCTACCCACGTGGTTGACGAATGTGTTCACTTTTTTGTTCACCCTATTCACATTGTTTTTGTTCACATTGCTCTTTAAGTAAAACAAAAATGCAAAGAAGGAAAACCATTCTATGTTACTTTGACATGAGCTGCAGTTATTGGTACATGGGCTTTGCCGTCTGGTATAGTTTATTTTGTTTTTCAAGTTAGTTTTGCTTTCATTAAAATATCTTTTTTAGAGTGGGTTTATTTGTGTCTAAATCTTTAATGGGAAGATGAAAGAAAATCACCACGTGGACAAATTTAGAAAGCAAAGTTATTGCCATGGGAATTTCCCTCCCATTTTCAAATTAGCTGTGCTTGCTTTTAAGCTTATTGGAATATACAATTAAGTTTATTGACCTTAATAAATTCCACTGTACATATACATTAAGTTACAAGATGGGGAGAAGTATTCAAACAGAATGATTTAAAAATGTTGTACTTCTCCAATTTTGTTTGAACTTTTCCCCACTAATTTGCTTATGATTTGAAACAAATGGACTCCTTTTCGTATTTCTGGTTTCATATATGCATATGAGTATATATATTTTTTTGCTTTACTGAAGTATAATTGACAAATAAAGTTGTAATATATTTAAAGTATACAATATAATAATTGGACATAGGTATACACTGTGAAAGAATTCCCACTGCGGAGTTAATTAACACACCCATCACATATTTTTTATTTTTATTTTTTGGCGAGGAAACTTAAATTTTACTCTCTTAGAACATTTTAATTATATAATACAGTGTTACACATTAGATCCTCAGATCTTATCTATCTTATAACTGAAAATCTGAATACCTTACCAGCTCTCTCTATTTTCCCCACCCCTCAGACCCTGGTAACCATCATTCTACTCTGTTTTTGTGAGCTGAACTTTTCTCTTTCTCTCTCTCTCTTTTTAAGATTCCACATATTAAATGATACCATGCAGTATTTGTTTTCCTCTGTCTGGCTTATTTCACTTAGCATAATGCCCTCTAGATTCATCAGTGTTTTCGTGAATAGAAGGATTTTCATCTTTCTCATGGCTGAATAATATTTCATTATATGTACATACCACATTGTTTTTATCCATTTATCTTTTGACAGACACTTCGGTTGTTTTCCTATCTTGGCTAATATGAATACTGCTACAGTGAACATGGGAGAGCAGGTATCTTTTTGACTTCCTCTTTCATGCCTTTGGATATATTCCCAGAAGTAGGATTGGTGGATCATAATGTAGTTCTATTTTTAATTTTTTGAGGAACCTTCATATTGTTTTCCAAAGTGGCTGCACCAATTTACAGTTCCTGCCAGCAGTGTTCTTTTTTCTTCACATCCTCACCATCGTTTGTTTTCTCTTGTCTTTTTCATAATAGACATCTTAACAGGTGTGAAATGATATCTCATTGTGGTCTAAACAGGTGTGAGGTGTTGTTTCACTATGGTTTTGATTTTATTTCCCTGATGATTAGTGCTGTTGACCACCTTTTCAAGTGCCTGTGGACATTTGTATGTTTTCTTTGGAAGAATGTCTATTCATGTCCTTCGCCCTTGTTTATTTATCTTTAAAGATTTATTTATTTTATTTGAGAGAGGGAGCTAGAGGTGGGGGAGGGGCAGAGGGCGAGGGAGAGAGAGTCTTAAGCAGACTCTGTGCTGAATGAGCATGGAGCATGTCACGGGGCTTGATCTCACGACCCTGAGATCACTACCTGAGGCCAACCAAGGGTTGGTTGCTTAACCAACTGTACCTTAACCAAAGCGCCCCTGTCCGTTTTTAAATTGGGTATTTTTTTTTTTTGCTCTGAGTTATGTTAGTTCCCCTATATTTTAAATAATAACCCCTTACCAGATACGTGGTTTGCAAATATGTTCTTCCAGTTGTAAGCTGCCTTTTCATTTTACAGAAGCTTCTTTGTTTGATGTAGTCTCACTTGTTTACCTTTGCTTTTGTTACCTTTACTTTGGTGTCAAATCCAAAAAATCATTGTCAACACCAATGTCAAGGAGTTTATATCCTACGAATTCTCCTAGGAGTTTTATGGTTGCAGATCCTAAATTCAAGTCTTTAATCCATTTGGAGTTGGTTTTTGTATAGAACAAAATAGGAGTAAAGTTTCATTCTTTTGCATATGGATATCCAATGTTCTCAACAGTCTATTAAAAAGATTATCCTTTCCCTCACTGTGTATTCTTGGATCTTTTGTCATGAATTAATTGGCCAGATATGTATGAGTTTATTTCTGGATTCTCTATTCTATTCCATTAATCTATGTGTTTTTGTGTGTGTGTGTGTGTGTGTGTGTGTGTGTGTGTGTGTGTGTTTTGTGGCCTGGAGGATGTTTCATGTGTACTTGAGAAGAATGTGTATTCTGGCACTCCTGAATGAGATGTTCTGTAAATGGCTGGTAAGTCCATTTGGTCTAATGTGATAGTTTAAGTTTAAGTCCAAGTTTTCCTATTGATTTTGTATGAAAATGGATGATCTATCCATTGTTGAAAGTGAAGTATTCAAGTGCTCTACAGTTATTGTATTGCTGTCTATTTCTCCCTTCAATTCTGTTAATATTTGCTTCATATTTAGGTACTTAATGTTGAGTGTAAAATGTTTATAAGTATTTCCTTTCTCTTTCTCTTTATATATCTAGTACAGCTTTTGCTTTGTTGTTACTGTGAGGCTTACGTACATCTTAATAGTCTATTTTAAGCTGAGAACAACTTAACCTCAAACGCATACAAAAGCTCTATATTTTCACACTGCTCCCACTTTTTATGTTTTTAATGTCACAATTTACACCTTTTATGTATCTATTAACAAAGTATTTTAGTTATAGTTATTTTTAATGTTTGTCATTTAACCTTTATATAGGAGGTCTAGGTGATTTACCATTATTAAGATATTAGAGTACTCTGAATTTAACTCTATATTTACCTATACCAGTAAATTTTACACTTTCACATGTTTTTATATTACTTATTAGTGTCCTTTTATTTCAGTTTGAAGAAGTCCTTTTAACATTTCTTGTTAGGCTAGTCTAGTAGTGATGAACTTCTTCATTTTTTGTTTGTCTGGAAAACTACCTCTTCTTTGATGCGGATAGGAAACTTTGTTGGGTAGTGCATTCTTGGATGGCAGTTTTTATCTTTCAGCACTTTGAATATATCATGGCATCCCTTCTGGCTTGGAAAGCTTTTGCCTAAATATCTCCTAATGGTTTTACGAGGGTTCCCTTGTATGTTTTTCTCTTGCTGCTTTCAAGATTCTCTTTGTCTTTAATTTTTGACAATTTAATTGTAATGTGTCCTGGTGTGGATCTCTTTAGATTTGTCTTCTTTGGAACTTTCTGGGCTTTCTGGATCTGGGCGTCTGTTTAGGTTAGGGAAATTTTCAGCCATTATTTCTTTGAATAAGTTTTTGTTTGTTACTTATAGATATCTTTAATATCTTTGTTGAAATTCTTACTTTGTTCATGCACTGCTCTCCTGATGGGGGCAAACAACTTTATGACCATTACTGGAACTCTTTACCAGATTAAGCACGTATCTCCATTTCATTAAGGTTGGTTTCTGGAATTGATCTTGTTCTTTGGTTTGGAACATATTTCCCTATTTTTTTCATTTTCCTTGACACTCTGTGTTGGTTTTTCTGCAGTGGATGAAACAGTCACCTCTCCCATTCTTGACAGACTGGTCTCATGTAGGAGATGAACATTGTTGGCTTGGTATAAGCTCCTTGTCGTCTCTCAAACCTTTGTGATTGTTCACACTGTTGTTTTTAACTCCCAGTAGTTGAGAATATTCCAAGACCCATTGGTGTCCCAAAGGGGAGGGTTACACTTAGCCCCTTGATGTAAGGTGATTAGGAGTATGACCCTCTGGCTGTAGCTGGGAAATTATGGATGAAGTCTTCTTTCAGGGAGAAACTGAGAGATGGACACTTTTGCCTACTCCTTTTGCACTGAGCCTGGGTAGAGAGCCACTGGCAGGGGTGGGGCAATTCTGCATCCATTTAAAAACTGCTTTTTTGTTTGCTATAATCTGTGGAACTTGTGAATGCAAGCCTCATTGGCTATCAGAACTGGTTGATAGTGGGGAGCCTGTCCTACCTGTGGCAGCTGTAAGAGCTGAGATTCCAGAGAGAATATCAGCAACCTCTTTCCAGAGAGGTGATGGTGCTGGTTTTACTGTTGGAGCAAGTTGGAGAAAGAAGGTGAGGGACATGCCCACTGGCTTCTCTGGGCTCTAGGAAGGGTCACCCCATGTGCTAATCAGAAGCCATGCTCTAAGATAGCGGCTTGTAAATAAGCAGTCAAACCCCCTCCAGGGAAACACTGGGACATGGGCGTTTTTTGCCTGCTTCCTCTGTACTGAGTCCTGCGGAGATAGCCGTGGGTACTTGTGTGCCTGTTGAGTACCACTTCTTTGTTTGCTACAGTCCAGGGGGGCTCATGGATGCAAGCCCTGTTGGCTTTCAGAGCTTGATGTTTTGCCAACCCATCCCTTGGGTGAGATCCTTAAAAGTTGGGGCACTCAATATATGGTCCAAACTCTTTACTCTTCAGGGAGAGTCTCTCCTGATTTTATGCATTCTGCCAGGAATGGGGTTTATGGTGAGAATATGTCTCCGTCTTTCCTATGCATTTTGAGGTAGGCATTGCCTCATTCACTCAACATGTAGGACTGACTGCGGATTTCTCTCAGAGGGAATTGTTCCATGTGT
Organism: Ailurus styani; assembly: GCA_002007465.1. Lineage (NCBI taxonomy): Eukaryota > Metazoa > Chordata > Mammalia > Carnivora > Ailuridae > Ailurus > Ailurus styani. Next base: position 165,282 of record LNAC01001022.1, on the reverse strand, counting down.
AGCTATATATTTGGTACATCTGTGGGAGTTGGTAAGTTTATGTTTTGAACCTAATCGAAGCACTATATGATTATTCCTTAATGTATTTGATATTGTTCTTTTGGGCTCATTTGTTCCAGTTTATTGAGATCTTCTAAATTGTGATCCTGTTATACAATATATTGTATGGGGTCACCCACTGGCTTGAGAATTGTGTGTTCTTTTCCTTCCTTCCTTCCTTCCTTCCTTCCTTCCTTCCTTCCTTCCTTCCTTCCTTCCCTCCCTCCTTCCTTCCCCCTTCCTCCCTTCCTCTCTCTCTCTTTCTTTCTTTCTCTCCCTTTCCTTTCCTCTCCTCTCCTCTCCTTTCCTTTTCTTTCTTTTCTTTCTTGTCCACTGAGTCAGGCCCATGAACTAAAACTTTAGCATATCATTGGGAATTCAAACTGACCTTACTTTGCTAACCGAAAGTCTTTGGCAATTCATTCAGTTAGAAATTTATAAGCTGTATTTTTAACTTTCTAATTTTTATTCCTACCCACCAAAAAAAGCATTACAAGAGACTTTGCTAAATATCTGATTGAAATGAAGAAACCAAGTGTATATCACATTCTGCTCCCCCACTTGTTGTTCTAATACTCACAGTCAATAAACTGCAATGGGGTCATTTGTCAAGGTGTGCTCTTAGTGAATCAGGTTCTCAGTGATTGCTGCTTCCTGTTGAAAGTGTTTGCAGTCTATATTTAATAATTTATTCAAGAATTTTTCTGGACCATTGACATAAGTTCTTAAATTATAATTCTTAGCCATTTTCTTTTAGTCTTTTCCATAGTGTTTGGAACTCAGGACATTTCTTGTTTTTAATCTTTTCATATTCTCCCATTCTCTCTGAAGTTAAAATGCAATGATTCTCTATTTGCACATTCTTTAATATTTTGATGGTAATCCATTTGGACCTTTGAGACTTGAATTCACTTAAATAAGCAGGTTATTCTGTACTATTGCTATTTATCTTGGCTTTTAGTTCCTTGATGCATTTTTATTTTGCCTTTTCAATTTTAAGAACCTCCTTTCCGAAGGTTCAGAAACTTATCTGTTTCACTCATTATTGTTTCCATGGTGCCCATAATAGGCCCTTAATAGACACTTGTTAAATGAATGAATGAAAGTTGAATTACACGCAGACTCTTCTTACTAAATCTGTAACCCAATGAAGACTGTTATAGGTATGGATCATTTGTAATTTTCATCTCAAATATGTATTATTTTATTTTTTTGTTTTTACTTATTTTAAAATAAATTAGTTCACGTAAAAATCCCGTTAATCCTTAAAATGCAAACTTTACTTGTAAACCAAGTTTATTTTCATTAGTGCTAATGTTAAATGTGTATTTCCAGTAAGAATATCTTCATTGAATACTTTCTCAAGGTTTAAATAATTTTTTCCCTTATAAAATCGGGATCTGTGGGAAAAAAATTCACCAGAAGATTATAATAAGCTTCTAATCATGTGCCTCTTAGTCACTAGCAGTCAACAAGAAAAATGATTCATATCATCATGAAATCAGATGCTGTGTTCCATCAGATAAACCCTCACTCTTGCTTATGTGAATGGCAATAACTTTTTCCTTTTATAGATCAAGAATGTCACTTTGATTCAAAGTGATTTACAATGATACCTTTTTTATTAGCACCTTTATCCTTAAACTGGTGGCAGAATGGAAACAGACATTACAGGTTGGAAATTCAGGAGAATCTATACTTAGAAGACTTAACAATTTGCACCCAAGAAAAAAACTGTCTGGAATAGTCAGATAAAATGAAAGAGAATTACAAATGTTAATTGTAATATTGATGTTTCACCTGTTGGGGATGCCTGCGGGTAGGGTGGGGTGTACAAAATATTGATGGGGGAATATGTTTCAGGTTTCCTTTTACCTTATTTAATTAAAAATAAATCCCTTTTTAGTGCCTGAGTGGCTCAGTTGGTTAAGTGTCTGCCTTTGGGGCAGGTCATGATCCCAGGACTATGGGATCAAGCCCCAGGCCTGACTCCCTGCTAAGCAGGGAGTCAGCTTCTCCCTCTCTCTTTGCCCCTCCCCTTGCTTGTGCTTGTTCTCTTGCTTCCTCTCTCTCTCAAGTAAATACATACAGTTAAAAAAAACCCAAATCCCTTTTCTTTCAAAATATTGATTTGACAGCCTCGGCCAATGGGTGAAGAACTGTGCAGAAGGCAAGGTAAGTGACAACACAATCACCATTTGGAAATGGAAACAGAGAGAAGAGGGCAAGAGTAAGATCAGGCTGTGGAGATGAAAAAATAAAATAAGTGAGAATAAACTGAATACCTAAATTTCACATCAGAATATGAGGGTGAGAGAGAAGGGAAGTCAGAAGGAAGGAAGAGAGCAAATGAGATGGAGTGGCCGGTGTTCCACAGAGGTAGCTCTGGCCCCAGTTCTTGGAAAAGTGTGTGGTTGAGTCTGTTGTACGCAGGCAGGTCATGTTCTCTTTCAGCCACTCCCAGAAGTCAACCTCCAATCCAGATACATCAGACGGGGAGGCAGGGCATGACCTGAGTGGTTAGGGAAAGCAGGTCAGTGTTCTCATCACTTGACTGCCACCTTTCTTTGTTGATGTGGAGTTTCTGCTGGGCAGAAAAATCCACTCTGAAGCTAAGAGTGTATTGCAGAGGATGGTTTCCTTTAGCCCTAACTGGACAGGACCTGTTGATAAATTGATTTCTAAATGGCACGAGTAAAACATTTGGTTGAGACTGACACTGTAAAGCTTCCGCAAACTCTCCATTCCCCAGCATGTGGTTTCCAGCGTCTTGTTTTTCCAGGCCTGGTGAAGGACCTAGTCTTTCTGCTGCAGAATCCTGTCCTTCTATGATGGCAAAGGCAAATACCTCCCAGTCAGCTGGAGCAAGGCTGGTGTGGAGTCAGGCATTTAAGATTATAGCCAGGCACCATACCTCTGTTTCCAGTTCATTCATTCTTCCGAAATGAGTTTCTGAACCTTGGAGAGTTAGCTCTTCTAAAAGCATTTTTCAGTCATGTGTTTTTTTCTTAACACATTTATTCAATTAAAAAGATATTCATCTATTACTTTTTTCCTTTCTTGTGCTCTTGTACTGATTTTTTATTTTTTATTTAATTTTATTGTTTTTATAGGGTTGTGTTTTTGCCTAGTGTTCATCTCTTCTCTACTTTGGTGGAAGTCAAACCACCATTGGCTTCGGGGCTGAAAATGCCCTCTTGGGTGCTCCCAAGGCTTCATTTCTAGCCAGTAAGAGCAGGCATTTCTGTTTCTGGCCAAAGTTCCCAAAACCTGCCGTTTGCCTTTCCCAGCCTCCCACAAGGCAGAGTTTCTAGTAGTAACACAGACCTCTGAAAAGAGGCAGTTGAATTGAGACAAGTAAAATGTAAGTGGAAGAAGTTGGGACAGCTGTGAAATCCGGACAGTACAAAACAAGGTAAAAATTTTCAAAAATTTTAGTGTTTTATGGAAATACCAGAATTTGACAAGTCCAGGAAAATTATACATTCAAAAAACATGTTATTATAATATCATAAAATGGAGTTTTCTCACATGCAATTTCAGGTAATTTTCCTGATGGCATTTGGGATAGGAAAACAAAAAGATTTCCAATGTGAGGATTTCAGTTCACATTTAACAGTAAAGGAAACTCTGAGATTATTTTCTGTCCTGCGTATGTATTCACTTTGTAAAATAATCATTTGTTCTTTTTCTATTTTAGTTCAAATGGGTTGTTTAATTAGAAATATATATCATACAAAGAAATCTCTCTGGTCTCATTCGTACTATGTGGTGAACCCAGTTAACTTAGATGAATCAAAATAGCACCTTTTGCGTATGAAGCACAATTGCAGAGATCATTAGGCAACCATATACGTAGCTATATTTAAGATGATAGACAATAGTATTGGCATAGGAAATCTCTATTAAAATAAACCAATTTTATATTGTCACACTTCATAGAGCACAGAGATTTATACTGGGATCAAAACCAGAGCAAATGTGTTCTTGGGAGAGCAGCAGGTAAAACCTCCGTAGATTCAGACTCTATTCCCGGTATCCCACTTGCACTTCCTTAAATCCCCTTCAGGGAACATGGTGAAAGTTGGAAGTGTGCTCAAAGATACTTAAGCCCTCCTAGTCTACTGATACACATGTCAAAGGTAATTGATCAAGTCTTTGTTGGTTGAGTAATAGTAAGATAAGATATTGACACTAAGTGCTCTATAGTGTGAAGAAGTCTCAGTGGAGTGATGGGAAAGAACATTGGACAGTATTTAGGGTATAGATTTAAGACTTTGACCTAAATTGCCTAATCTTTTTGGTCCTCCTTTTCCACATCTGCATAAATTCTTTAAGGTATCCCACAGCTCTGAATGTCATGACTGTATGAATTTTTTTGCTCACCCCAAGTTTATGAGGCAGTGTTGCCCGCAGACTCATTCTCTTCCAGATTAGTGGAGCCGTTAGAAGGAAGAACATCTACTTGCTTCTCTTCTACCTCTGCTAAACTGTAAGCTACTTGAGGACAGGGACTGTGCTTGCACACCATCATGTCTCTGGCATCCAACAGACAGGACCTCAGAGAACAACTGTTGGATGAATGAAGGGATTGCTCATAACTAAAGGCAGGAGGACCAGAAGCGACATTTTTAGGAAAAGACTCATGTGACAGCGAGGGTGTGCTGCTTTTTCTGGCTAGAATATGCTCTTGCTTATTTTTCTTTTAAAGATGGACTTTTACTGGCTGAAGACTTAGATCCAAAGAGAATATTAATCTGAAAGTAACAAAGTGTGAGTTTTATAGGCTCTGGACCACTCCGGGCCCAGCTGTTTCTTTTTAATGAGGATAGCTTTTTCCTCACTCCCCCGTTCTCTGGCAGAGGGGTTGGTGCATTCTGATAGCCTCTTGCAAAATGAAGGCCTTTCTTTGTTACTCTTTCCTCACTTTAGAAGACACTGACTTTTATTTAAAGAACTAAGTCTCTCATAAGATTTTAACAGCAGCCTGAACAGAGTCCTTATCACTCTTTATTGAACTCTTCTAAAAGTCCAGTTAAAATGTTTCTCTGTTCATCGGCCTCTCTGGTTCCCCCAATTCATAACGCCTTCCTCTTCTGAATTTCTGTCATAGTTGTGGGGATAGGCCCTCTTCTCAAAGACTCACCACAGTCAAATCTGAGGTGGGTCCCCATTCTTTTGTCAAGACCCAGTCTGCTCCAGGGTAGACACTGGCTTTTTCATATACCTTCTGGCACCGTGCGCTGTCCCTTTCACACTGGTCCTAATGGATATTTGCCAAAGTTGTGCATGAACATGCTTGAGTGAATGATATCTAGAAGAGTTTAGAAATGGAGCTAGTCCTATTCCATTATCCCAGGTAAGTCATAGATTTTTAGAGGTGGCAGGGACCTGAGCAATGATATAACCTAAGTTATTCATTTGACATTCTAGATTTATTTCTTAGAATGTCCTCTCTGTGCAGTGAATTCTGCGATTTCAACATGACCTCAAAGATGTGAGAGATTTTCAACAGCATCAAGGGGTGTAGTTGTAAACGCCTTATTCAGAAAGCAGCAGTCAAAGGCTTACTCAGTGTGGATCATTTTAAATATAGAAGGATCTGTACATCAATTCTGTAGTGGTGTGGTCTTTTTCTTCCTCTCCCTCAACTCCTCCACTTAACATTTTGCTTTACTATTGTTTGGTCTCCTGTGTCAAATAAAGCACCTTTTATATTTAGTACAATAGGCCCAGTGTCAAGTTTGTCTAGTCCAAAGTGCTGAACAAACATTAACCCATCCGACTCCCCTTGACCCCATATTGCACACCCTTGTTTAAACACTACAGTTGTCCTAGATAACCACTCTAGGTAGTAGCTAGGAAAATTATAGAAAGCACATGAGAGTTTAAATATCTGTTAGGGTGTGTTGCATACTGATGTTTCCCCCGATGTTAAAGGTCTTAAATCCTGACTGTTTACAGTTCAAAAGTCTTCCGGAGGGATGATTAAGGGCAAAGTGCATGAAATAGGAAATGGCTCAATGCCTTTTAGGAGGTGAGGGCTTTTGATGATGGACTGTCTAAAATATTTCAAAATAGCGATATCCAAAGATTTTATTACTAAAGTAGAATTAAGCAACAAATTCTTGAGACTCTCCATAAATCAGAAATTACCACCCCCCTCAACAAAATAAAAAGATCTGGCTGAGTTTTGGGGAATGAAGATATTAATTTATCTAAATGGCATGTTGACTGTAGCTTGTTTTTGGGAAATTGTTTTTTTCTTCTCCCCTCTGAGACGTCTTAGTTCTTCCCTCATTTCTGCCTCTGGAATTTGTAATACACTGTAAAAGGTCCATTCCAATTCTATCACGAGGAATGGAATTTGAGGAGTTCCCAGTTATTTCAGCTCTCTAAACTTAAAAAAAATTTTTCATAAAAGGAATACTGTATTGGAAGATTAGGAGAATTTTTTTAATATTCAAGAATTATAATTACAATGAAACTGTAGCAGCCCCCTGCGGTTCTCATCTGTAACTTAGGTGCCACTTTCATTTAGCTAGACACTTCAGTTCTGTGGTTGTTTCCTTGTCTGGAAAATGGGACGTAGTTGATGACCTTCAGAGCATGCTTCTTTATGGTGACCATTTATTCAGCGGCTCCTTTACTTCAATATTGACTTTTAAAAAATCATACCTGAAGGAAATTAAAGTAGTTGCAGAGGTTCAAAAACTTGTAATTTTTGTGTATTATCACTACTGTCATCTGTGATGTTTTAAGCCAGGTAATGTGATGTTTTAGGCCAGGTTAAAGCAACATATCAGACTATTTTTGCCATTTCTTTGCTGTGAATGTGTGTGTGAGGGTTTGTATATATCTTCTACCTAGTGGAAAGCAGACGTCTTCAATGGATCTAATGGTTTCAAATGTCTCCTAAGAGTGTCTTTGATGTTTAAATAACAGTTAACAGGAAATGCTTTTAAAAAATTGGCTCAGAGTTGTGATATTTTAAAAGTAAATAAATATTATAATTTTAGATCTCTTTTTGTCCAACAAGTAGAATGTGAAGGTGTGATTGTCATCTAGGATAAATGGAAATTGCCACCCATATCTGTTGGTTTCTTGTAGATCTAATAAGTATTCCTTGTGGAAAGTGATGGAATCCTGGGATTGAGGGTCAAGGCTAACAATGTATCGGGAGCTTTTCCTGTTCTGGTGAGAAATTAGTGAGAGGCTTGAAGAAGTGAAAAGATTATGGTTGATGTCCAGTCTTCCACACATTCCCTTTTGGCAGGAAGGTGTAAATCAAAATAAAAAAAATCTAAATTAAAAAGTACCAAAGTTCTGTTTCCTTCCATCATTTTTTCTATGCTTTAAAAAAGAATCCAGTATCAAGTTATTTCAAAAATGACTATTTTGACATTTTGGTAACTCTGCCTTGCCTGATAGGTGTTCAGAGTGCTATTGATACATACTCATGTCCATGGGCCATGGTGAAGGGCAACATGAGATCAAGCCATGGCAAGGACAGATGTAGACTGGATTTACTGGATTGGAGACTGCCCATTAGACATTTTTGCACTTACACAGGTATTGTAAACTCTGAGGCAGATGTAGAGCCTAGCTTAGCTCCTGGCACATACTTAGTTTCACATCCTCGTAGCATTTTTCTATTTAGGAATGTTGATAAGTCAAGGAATAATGCCTATATTTACAAAGTGCACATATGTTCATAACTTTATCCAGAAATGCCCATGAATGTTATAAATCTTCAAAAGATGATTGCACAAATTTGAAAGAACAGGTCTTTTGCCTGAGTATCTCTTCACTGTGGAGTAGAGATGTTTTCTTCTGCTTTTCCTTTTGTGTTGCAAACAGATTTTTTCAAGTTTTTGTTAACATTTTCATGCCCGTTCACTCCTTCAGAATAGGTTTTCTTGCATAAAATTATAAAGTCATAAAAATCTTAATTGTGAAAATAAAATCATTGCTTGAAAGAAGTAGAAGACTTTCACTATACATGACTACGCTGGTAGAGAATCTGGAAGAACATTGTGTTCAGTTTCTAGTTGTAAAATTTATTCTTTAACATTATGTAAGACAGCTATGCTACACAAATAGGAATCTACTATGGATCAAATAATGTTCTCTGAGATTAGCTACAGTAAAGGCCTTTTATAAAATTATCACGAAGACTGACCTTAAGTGAATACCTTGTTTGTTAAGTGGGCAACGATCTTGTTTTAGAACATGAAAGTGATTAGGAATTCCACTGTATATGGGAAGGTCAGTGTTTCCAAATCTCTAAATTTAATATAATTCATGGCTGACGGGAACTCAGCCTCTAAAATGGTATGTGACATATTAGAATACAGTTAAGTGCATTCAATCAGAATAGAGTGTTTTAGCATATTTATGGAATTGCTTGCTACCTAGTAAAGTCAGTATCTCAGAGATTTGCCTTGAATTTAAATTTGTCTTGAATTTTATTTTTTATTTTCACATGTTATTAGGTAGCTGAGTAAGGTTTGGGAAGAAAAAGTTAATTTAGTTATAAGGTTATGGCAAGATGGAAAACATGCTTTGATTCAATATGAAAAATAGCCAAGATCCTTTTTAGTGTGTTTGCATAGCAAAAATAGCTGGTGCTATGAATTTCATTTTTGCCAAAATTGTGACATTCATCAAGGAAGAAAATGGGGCATATGAACCATTTATATGTATGACTTTTTGCTCCAAATTGTGAGGTAGTTCGGTGAAGGATTTTTCTTTCACTGGCTGAGATTTTGAATTCTCTATGATGCTGTGTCTTTAACATAATTGTCTTGAGTTTGGAGAAGTTGAGATCTTTTTGATGGAATGCTAATTATTTTTTTCCTCTTTTTATCTCTATTGGATTTATTTAGACACTGTATTTACCGTGTTGATTTTAGACTTTTTTTCTGTGCCTTTTATGGGAAAGGCAATCTCTACAGTTATGTCAACAAACCACATGGTTTATGAAGTAAAGATATTTTCCTGTTCTTATTTGCTAGGTGATTTCTCATCATTTCTAAAAAGCAGTGAAACGATTATTAATGCAACCTGTAATATCCTAAATTAGGATAATAAGCCTTTTCAAGGAGCCATGTCTTAAGGAGTGCTATGATTTTCTCTGGCCCCTTTTGGACCCTTGGGTTTTGCCAGAAACTTTCAACCATGTCCTCCTGGTTCAGGAATCTATGTTAATAATGCCTAAACACATTCTTTTTTTTTTTTTTTTTTTTTTTTAAGATTTTTATTTATTTATTTGACACAGAGAGAGAGATTGCAAGTAGGCAGAGAGGCAGGCAGAGAGACAGGGAGAGGAGGAAGCAGGCTCCCTGCTGAGCAGAGAGCCCGATGCGGGCCTCGACCCCAGGACGCTGAGATCATGACCTGAGCCGAAAGCAGAGGCTTTAACCCACTGAGCCACCCAGGCGCCCTAAACACATTCTTTAACTTAGGATTTTATAATGATGACAAAACCACACACTATGACTGAGAACCATATATTGTTTATAAACACTTATCTACGGTGTAAAGACAACCATAAAAATTACATCTGCAAATAGTGGGCACAGGGAACATTCAGACTATTCTCTTTAAGGAATCTGTGAACCCTTATTTAGTTGGGGAACTGTTCCTGTCATGGGCTTTCTCAGAAACTCTCTTCCTTCTACATTTGTTAAAGTCTTCTCTGTCCCCTTCTGTTTCCATTCCTCCCTGTCTATGTTGGGATGATCAGCCCCTTGGGTCAGGGCAATTCTTAAATGTTTATGAAATGTCTGGTCGGTGTCAGGAGCGTGAGACTTGAAGCAGCAGTGGGAACAGGGTCTCCAACCTCCAAGAGCTCCAGTTGGTGGGAGCAAATACCTGGGGATCCTCTAACTGCACGGTGCCACCATATTGCCACAACAGGGCTGAATGCAGGAACACGGAGCAGGGACAGCTGAGAAAGCTGGTGCTGGAGAGGTATTACTGCAAACCAGTAATATTCTACCCTCAAGAGGGAGACTTGGTAGCTTCCAGCTTTGCACTGTATTGGAGGAAGTCTGTGTTTTTGAGTTTGTAAATTGCTACATAAACAATAGCTTTGTCAAACAATTAATAAAAGAAATTAGGTTAAATATAAGCTAATATTCTAGTGAGATGCATGATAGGGAAACAACTTTTAACAGTTTACAGCATTTGGTCTTTGAGACCATAGAACTACTTTGTAAAAATATTGCTTCTGTGGTATCTTTAGGAGGCTGTTTCATGATTTCTTGTCTCTAAATGAAAGTTTTTATTGAAGTATTTACTTTAAATACTTTAAATTTGAGTATTTATGAAAGTATTTAAACCACAGGGATTAAATTAAAATAGGGAAGTTGTTTCCTGCTCACGTCATTGGGCAATCTCTCAAAGAAAACCTGTAAGGCCAAACTATTTGTAAGCAGATTTTTTTTAAAAAAGCGTATATGAATATTTGGAGTGTATGTGGGTAGATAGAAGACATGGCTACATGCACAAACTAGAGATAAACTTGATACAATTACTGCTTTATCTGAAGATTGACTAGCAGGTAAATAACTTTAGTATCTTAAAGCTCCTTTTCTGGCTTCTGAACTGATTAGGAAGTTATACTGGTTATTTATTCCTTTATTTTTCAGGTATAAAAAACAAAACAAAACAAAACACAACATAATCCCCAATGTCCCCAAATCCAACCTGACTTTGGATGGGAAAAGAAAAACAAAAATCCTCCCTATAATGTTTCCCAGATTTTTGGTTTTTAGCTGAATATCGGTCTATGGTACCAGAGAGGAGCTTCAGTTGAGTATTTTGAAAACTAAAATAAAAGTAAATGTTGAGCTAAAATGGATTCTAACATTCGTGTGAAAAGATCCACAATTTCCGTATCTCTACAATCTGCTAGCCACCGCATTCTACTGTTTTAGTCAACTCTTTTACCATTATGCCATCTCATTTTGGTCGAACAAAGTATGCCAGGCTTTAAATGCTCATTGTTTCAGACACTCTCATCTCTTGCATTGCTTTTGAAAAGTATTTTCTAATATCTATCTATGGAGCTGCTTAGAGAGTTCCACATCTTCCTGTCCTAGTAGAGAGAACTTCGTAACTTCTTGCAGTGTTTCAGAGCCATCAATTTCATTTGGTATGTTACTGAACTTGAAGAAATGCTCCTTGTTTCTGTTGTCACTGGATTTAGCTATTTGGATGAAATCCTCTTCTTCCACACTGATCTCCTGAATTGATTTTTCCCATGAGGGTCATGACACATAAGCCTCATAAATAACTTTTACCAGACTATAATTGGGTATTTTTAAGTAATTGTCAGTATTTTTCACCTTTGTCCATTTTGAAGAATGAATGGTGAGGCACATATGAGATGAGATTTCATTTCTTGAAAACACTGACTTCGATTAAAAGCTAATGTTTATGTAAGTCTGTTTTTGCTAACTCTGAGGGGAGCCACTACAAACTCAGTATTTGATGATTTTTAAAATCCAAAAAGGGAAATACAGGCAAATTAAACTGACAGGATGCCTAGAAAGGAACATCTTGGTAGGTGTGCAGAAGCGGAATTCGGGGAGAAGACAGTCTGGGGACCTGTCTCAGAGTGCAGGGCTGCTGGCTGTTCCCCTGGTTGGAGACAGGACTTGGGGCTCAGCCCTCCCTGCTCGCTGCCTCAGTGACGATGGCCACATCACATAAATCTGCCAGTGTCCTTCGCTGTCAGATGGGAAAAATAGTCCTTAACGTGAGGATTAGATGAGGTGGCATTTGTATGCTGACACAATGCCTGGCAGAACAAATCTGTCCTCCCCTGAGATCGCACAGCCCTAAATTATTTCTCTTTGGGAGCTCTCACTACTTTTTTTTTTTTTTTTTACCTTGTAGTTTATTTTGTATTCAGTGTCAGCTCTTTAAACACAAGGTCTGTGTCAGATGTATCTTTATGCCTTCTATTTTCCTAGTAGAGAAGATGTCTCATGATTATTTGTTGAATGACTGTATGAATTAGTGATTAAATGTAAGTATTGTTTAAACATTTTAACTGTTCCTGATAGGAATTTTAAGATTTGACATCTGATACTGGCTAACTCAGTTATATGATCTGAACATAGATGTATGTTGTGTCATAGATCTGAACTTCATGAATTAGCTTGAAACAACCTTGGAAAGCTGCAGATATAAGCTTTGTATAGTCTCAAATCTAGAATCTGAGCAAATCTTAAAATAACCAATGAGCATTATGTCCCAAATGGAGTTCCCAACTACTATGAAATGAATCCATCAAGGGCCCAAAGTCTTTGTAGGGTGGATTTGATTTTCTCACCAGTAAGTGATAAAGAAAGCCCATGTTTTTCTTTTTTTTTCCATGACAATAAATCATTACATGTTCAATTGCTTTAAAATCTTATTCTGCTCTTTGGAATTTTTAGGCTAGGCTACTTCCTGGGCAATGGGCAAGTTGTGCACGCACTGTGTTGTCCCTGAGTCCACCAGACGTTCAAAGCCCTTTCCTGAGTTTTAGTCCCAAAGGAGATCCATATGGACATTATCAATTTGTGTGCCCCACTTAAGGCTTCGGGAGCCTTGGAGAATATGTGCAGACACGTTCATTGTTCATGTTTCCTAGAACACATTACAAGTTTAGATCTCTGTCAGCTGACTACATCTCCATCGTAGCGTTTCCAGTCACAAATTCACCTCTAATAGGAATATCTTTATCTTATTTAAATGAATATGAATTACATTTAGTTTTGTACAGTGAGGGGATACGCAGATTAAAATAAATGTAATCCTTACTCCAATGTCAACTGTATCTCATTTTATTTAAAAGAGTTAACAACTCTGATATTGCCCCAGAAAATTTACTCTGTATAATTCAAAGTGTCTTGGAGATGTCTAAAACGGGACATCTTTACATGGTTCCCCCTTTACAACCACCATTCTGTCCAATTACAATAGTCTATTTTAGCTTCTCATTATTTTCCTGAATTTATATTAAGATCTAGTAAGTCACTGTATAAAATGAAGATCAAGGACTTTTAAAAATTATTATTGAGAGTATAAATAATGTGCCTTAAATACCATGGAGAAGGTATTTTTGAACATGTTTTTGAAGGTAATTTTGAAGGTATATTTTAACTGCTGTGAGGGAGGGAAAGATGAGCATCTTACCATTTTAGGTTGGGTCCTACCTTTGCCAAGACTTGGCAATGAACATCCAGCCTGCTGTGGAGAAGGCCAGTTGGGGGCCATCCTGGGATGTGATCTCAGATGCTACTGATTTCAATACTGGGGTGATTCAGGATGCATTAACAGTTCCACAACTCTCTTGCAGCCCTCCTGCCTTTCAGGAGAAGACACTTTTAAATATAGGTCCTTGAAAGCATTTACTCAGAAACCACCTGACTTCTGGGTCAAGTTGCAAGGGGATCATCCATTTTTGCTGTAGGTGTGGTGTGGAAGAAAACAATTCAAAATTATATTCAGGCTTAACGGGATCCAAATGCATCAGTTAAGCATGTGAAAAGGGCTGCTGTAGTGATATTATGGGAAGGAATTTGGGGGTGTGTGGAGATCATTTGGTTGGTGGAGACATTAACTGTGTCTACTTAGGCTTTATTTTTATTTTGTTTTCATTTTCAAACCAAGAAAAAAACGAAGAGAGGCAAGTAACAGAAAGCAACCTCAAGTTCCCAGAAATGAACTGATTTTAAAATATTCTTTCTCTATTTTTTCGGTCACAAACCTGAATTTTTTACATGATAAAATGAGAATGAGTGGTGTAGTTCATTAGCTCAGCCAGTAGAGGGGAATGACGCCTATAACCGCTCATTACCATGTGCAACTACTTTTCCAAATCACTTTCTCATGCTCCAGTGTGGTAATAGTACAGCTTTGCGAATACGTGCTATCAAGGGAATCCAGGGCCCGTGATATGTGGTGAGGTGACCTTCAGTTCCTGGACTGTGTTCATATAACTTCCTTCTTTTTATGGCTGCCTCTGACTTCTGTTTCTATTTCTGTGTCTCTGTCACTGCATTCTTGTCCTCCTTTCTGTGTATTTGCCCCTCGGTAAATTCATGGTGTGTCCAGTACTGACCCTCTCAGTGCCCATTAAATGTAGGAAATTCTTAAGCACTTCTTTTTTTCTAGAGCCCTGATTTTTATTAAGATACTGTTCACAGAGGGAAAATACTGGAGTGTTGTCTTTTATGAAACCACCTATTCATCCTAGATGTGTAAGCCAGAATTTGTATTTAAGTCCACAAACAATTTTCTAGACTGTGAAGACCAGGCTGCCTCATGTTTGAAGGGTTTACCTAATACTTATACCACTATCCTGACTCTAAAGTTCAACGAATTTGTGAGAGAAAAGTCTCTAGAGTGTAGAACCCTATACCGTATTTCTAATGCTCTTACTTTGCTTCTATTTTCCATGAAAGTGTGTGTTTGAATGAATGTTTTGAAAATCAAGACATTGACTTTACCTAGGGAAAGTTCTTTTCCCTTATTAGGCTATTATGGTGTCAAATGAGCACTCACTGGGCTGAATATTTGTTCAGAGTGCATTCTCCTAAAGTCAGATTTAGGAAAATTTATGAATTATAGCCCCCAATAAAATTTGGCACTGGATTCCATCTTTTACTTAATGAACCAGCATGTAAATTTGCATTAATATTTGATAAAAATCGATTCAGGATGATATAGATCCTCTCTCCAACAAACTAATTTGTTGAGATAATAAACATGCATGTTTCATTCAATTGGTAGATAATAGGATAAATAATTTCTATTTTTAAAAACTTGTCACCAAGAGTCTTATATTTCTACAGACTTTTCAGTTGGTCAAGGAATATCCAACTGGGATTTATCCCTAGGATGCAAAGTTGCGCAAATAAATCAATGTGATACATCACATCAAGAGAATGAAAGATGAAAACTTCATGGTTGTCTCAATAGATGCAGAAAAAACATTTGGAAAAGTTCGGCACCCACTCATGATTAAAAACTCAAAAAAAAAACAGGTATAAAAGGAAATTTCCTCAACCTAATAAAGGCCACTTATGAAAAGCCCACAGTTAACATCAAAATTAACGAGGAAAATTGAAAAGCTTTCCTCTAGGATTTGATATAAGACAAGGATGGCCACTCTCACCTTCTATTTAATGCAGTATTGGAAGTACTAGCAAGAACAATCAGAAAAGAAAAGAAAGCATATTAATTGGAAAGGAAGAAGTGAAATTATCACTGTTTGCAGATGACATGATTCTATATGCAGAAACCCCTGAAGATTCCATAAGAAATGTTAGCGCTAATAAATGAATGTAGTAAAGTGATAGGGTACAAAATCAACATACAAAAATTAGTTGCATTGCTTTACACCAGCAATGATCTATCTGAGAAAGAAATCAGGAAAGTAATCTTATTTATTATAGCATGAAAAAATAAAGCAAGCTTTTCTTGCTCAATTTTGTTGCTGTAGTTTTTTATTTTTAATAAGCTCATGACTGAGAATACAAAAAAAGATAAAATACTTAGGGATAAATTTAACTAGGAAATTGAAAAACTGTACACTGGAGAGTGTAAAACATTGGTGAAAGAAATTGAAAGAGACACAAATAAATGGAAATATATCCTTTGTTCATGGATTGGAAGAATTAATATTGTTAAAATGTCCATAACACTCAAAGCAATATGCAGATTCAGCGCAATCTCTACCAAAATTCCAGTGAAACTTCTCACAGAAATAGAACAAACTAAAATTTGTATGGAATCAGAAGAGATCCTGAACAGCCAAAGCAATCTGAGAAAGAACAGAGCTAGAGACATTACGTTTCCTGCTTTCAAATTTTATTACAAAACTATAATAATCAAAACATCATGGTACTGACATAAAAAGAGACGTGTAGACCAATGGAATGGAATAGAGACCCCAGAAATAGGTCCAAGTATATAGGATTCACTAATTTTCGATAAGGGCACCAAGTGCACACAATGGAGAAGGGATAGTCACTTCAATAAATGGTGCTGGGAAGACTGGATAGCCACATGCAAAAGAACGAAATTGGGCCCTTATCTTGAACCACGTACAAAAGCCAACTTAAAATGGATTAGACTTAAACATAAGACACAGAACCATAAAACTCCTAATAGACTATAAGGAAAACTCTCCTCGACATTGGCCATGGCAATGATTTTTTTTGGATATGATACCAAAAGCATAGACAACAAAAGCAAAAACAAACAAGTGGGACTTATCAATGGCACGTCCATCAATGGATGAATGGATGAAGAAGATGTGAGATGTATCTACACACACAGTCGATGACTCCTCAGCCTCATAAGAAGATATCCTGCCATTTGCAGTAACATAGATGAACTTGGAGGACATTATGTTGAGAGAAATAAGCCAGATACAGAAAGAAAAAACTGCACGATCACAGTTATATGCAGCAATGTCAAATACATAGAAGCAGATAGTAGAATGGTGGTTACCAGAAGTGGGGAGATGGAGGAAATGGGAGATGTTGGTCAAAGGGTACAAAGTTGCAGTTAAGGATGAATGTCTAGGGCTCTAAATACAGCATGAAGACTATACTTAATACTGCTGTACCAAGTACTGGAAATTTTCTAAGAGAGTAGATTTTAGGTGCTTTCAACGCAATGAATGGTAACTATGTGAGGAGAAGATACGTTAATTAGCTTGACTATAATAATTTTTCACTACGTATATGTACATCAAATTAGCATGTTGTGCACCTTAAAAATAGAAAGTTTTACTAAAAAATAAAAATTTCAAAAGAGGGGTCAGTTGTAACGAAGAGCAGAAATACACGAAGATCTGTCTTACAGCAAACTTCGTTGAAAAGGTCACAACACATTCTTGCACGATGTTTCCGGTCACGGTGCGGGAGGTCTGGCTGTGGAAGGTGAGGAAGCTGATCACACTGAGTTATTATGGATTAACCAACACTAAGGGAAGGGGAAGCCACTCTGTCACGTGACTGCTATGTGCAACACCAGGCTAAAAGTGCTGTACACGCCATCGTGTGTTTCACGCGTTACAGCCTGGAATCTAGACTGGGCTGCTGGGGGCGGGCCTGGGGGTGGGGTGGGGGATGAGGGACTGGGGTCGGGGGTGAGGGGGTGGGCAGCGTGGACAGTGCTACCACAATCACAAAAAATGGGAAACTAAGGCTGGGGAGGGCCAGGTCATTTTTCTTTTGTTAGGCTGCGAGTAAGTGACAGAGCCAAGATTCCTCCCCACCTTCGTCTGAAACCTGAGCTGTTCAGTTCCTTCTCCACACCAGGCTGCCTCCCAGACCCTATCAGGTAATTATTGTGATCCCTGCATGGCTGTTTGCATGGCATTGTTGATGTGAATAGACTGTTCTTTTTGAACTTTCCTCTCTGAGCCATGTTCTTTTCTTGCACGTCTTAAATCATTTTGTTCTATTTACAAATTCCGAGATGGAGAAAGTATTGACTAAGAATTGCAAGTAAAATTAGTTTTCATTTTCTGCTTTGAAAGAGGACGTGGATTCTTTCACCACGAGATCATATCCAGGGCATTTAGTGTTAAGACTGGGCCAAGGTTCTTCAAGTTACTAGGGGTCCTGGTCTGCTCCAGGAATCAAAGCATGCTGAGAATTACAGAGTTCGGGGGAGAGAGACATGTCAAGGGGTTACCAGTAGGTGCTCTTGCTCCCCAAATCAGATAGACGAGACCTCCTACAACTATCCAGGGTGGGTCCAGGTTTGAGGACTCCTGCTTGGCAAGGTAGAGTAAAAAATGTGTTTATTAAGAAACTAGCTGTTGAGCATAAATGGATGTTGAAATAGACCAGAACCAGGCGAAACAGCCCACCAGCAGTTAGCCATAAAAATTAAGGTTACAAAACAGAACACACACTTTGCCCTTCTCCTCTGTCTCTGAACTCAGGGTCAGGCCCTGGCCTGAACCTCTTTTCCCAGCTGGTGTTTGCTTCATTCCAAGCAGGCTTCCTAGGTTTCTTTTCCCAGCCAGGGCTAAGCCAAGGTGTCATTTCTCACCATCTCTTTTATAATATTTATTTCACATTATTTGCGTGTGGGATGGCTGCCTTTGAGTTTTTCTAGACAAGATACAGGTGCCTTTTTGACATGCTTGACTTGCTGTGAAGAGGATGTAGGAAAGCCATAGGGAGGTGGGGACGGAGTGGGGGGAAAGGGATCGCCTGAATGTTTGGTGGAACTCTTCAGGAGACCTCAAGAAAATTTGGCCCCAACTCCATTTACCTCACCTCTTTCTTCCACAAATAATTAATTAATCTCTTTGAAGAGTGTCTTGATTCCAGCTCTATCTTCTTCCAAGAAGAATGAGTATTTGCTTGTTCTTTGGGCTGAGAGGTACTTTACTAAATCCAGACACAAGAAGAAATAGCTAAGAATTTGGTGAGATAGGATATCCAGGACACATATTGTAGATGCAATGCAAAGGCTACCGACAGAACAAGGGTTATTCTGCATAGGCGGTTCATGACTGGCTTGACCAAAATTAGTCACTGCTCCTACAAGTTTCGACTTTTACAGGATCTTTGTGTGCATATGCCAAAAGGGTAGTTTGGATTTTAAGAATTTTGCTTTCAGATCGAGATGAGTCAAGTTAAGTTTCCCTACTTCCATCATTTTCTGTGGCAGGTAGGATGTCATGGAATATTTAATGCTCTCTACCATAATCCATATGCAGTCTTAAATATGGTAATATCATTAAGTTCTTAGGATTTTCTAAGACAGAGATAATTATGAAGAAAATAATTGGTAATGAAAAAATTAAGTTCATGAGGCTTTCTTCATAATAATATATAGTATTTAAGGTCTTGAATATACTACTTTATACCATAAAGATGACATCTGGGAGCATAGTCTTT
The DNA here is from genome assembly GCA_002007465.1 of Ailurus styani. Lineage (NCBI taxonomy): Eukaryota > Metazoa > Chordata > Mammalia > Carnivora > Ailuridae > Ailurus > Ailurus styani. The sequence continues at coordinate 146,311 of LNAC01001022.1, read as the reverse complement.
TTCAACCAGCAATATTAACTTATGGGCATGAAACGAAGCACAGAGTCTTCCTGATTACAACAATTCATCATCATTATTATTGTTGTCCCTTAGAAGGACTCTCTACAAATTCAAAATCAGAGTTGGCCCTGGAGAAGCAAGTTAGAATTGCAGGGGAAATGAAGGAAGAAAAATAAATATGAACTTTGTTTTCTGTACTTGTGAATATTTAGGCAAGGTAAATATACTAGGTCATGCAATTTAGACCCAGTTTACTTTTCTACTTTTTTAACAGAAAAAGTGAGAAGAGGAAGAGGAGGAATAATAATTTTCCTCTATTTTTTATGGCAACTATAAATGTCTTCGTAAATAGGGCACCTGTTCAAAGGAATTTTTTCTTGTATGTAATGCTAGAGTGATTAAGCCAATGGAAAAATCTAGAAAAAATAAAAGTCCAAGATTTGATACTTTCTGGGGAGGAGGTTGAAAAGGCAGTGAGTGATCTTTTTAATTTTAATCCCTTGCAATTTTGCCACTCACCAAAAATCCTTTTCTAGTAATGAGAAACACATTAGGAAAAAGATGTGATGTTTAGTCTGCTTGCTGATATTTGGTACCAAATGATCCAGCTCTCACGGAAACTTTAATAAAATATCTGTCATGACTGATACCCGTGTATGTACCTCAGTGGTTCTTCTTAGTGCATTAAAGGCATAGGGTATTTATCAGAGCCTTAGTTTTCATGGGAGTAAAATTCAGTGGGATAGAAAATTGGAGTTTCTAAGTTTGTATTGAGGCATACACCTATTGTACCGATTCAGATCCATTATTTGGAGAAGCATGCAAAAACCCTTTTCAAATTCAAAATTTGGAAAAATATGTTACTACTTTAAATGAGTAAGATATTTCCTTTCCTTTCTCTCTCCCTGCTCCCCGGCCTTCAATATATCATTGCTTCTTTTCCATCTTCCTTCCTGCCCCCATCCCTCCCTCCCTCCCTCCCTCCATTCCTCCAAAGTAATGGGATCTATATAACTGCTGGAGTTAGTTTTTGCTTAATCTAGCTGGTAGAAATCTTAGAGTTAAGTTCTACACTCAATTTCTAGAATAAAAATAGAAATTGTAAGCTAACATTTATTGAGCACTTACTAGGTCTTCGTCAAGGAACTAAGTAAAGACTAATATAATCCTTTCATTTAATCCTTATAACTGCTGTACAAAATAGTACCAATAGAATCCTTATTTCACAGATGAGAAGCTGAGGTTCGTAGAGGCGGTTGGCTTGTATAAGTGACAGCTAGTTAGTGGTGGAGCTTGTGTTCAAATCCAGACAGTCTCTCCCAGATCCGGTGCTTATAACATGACGTGACACTGTCACCTGCTACCTGTTCTAGCCTTGGTCTTCTGTTACAGCATCTTCATTTCATAGGCTGGTTCTGTTATTCTTATTTAATAAGCCAATTGTAAAGCCTTATTTGTTGTAAAGTACTTCAAATTTGCTTTAAAATCAAATGTGATATAAATAATTAAGAGAAACATGATAACTATTATTAACACATAAATTCAGTGCTTACTTCACCTGACTGGCACCCTCCCTCTTTTTTGATCTTTCAAACACTACCTCTTCTTCTTAGTATGCATTTCTGCAAGGACCTCCTTCCTTCTTCTCTATAATCATTTCATTTAAAAAAATCATTTTGAATGATAAAGCATTTTGGATCGTGAAATGTAAATATTTTAATAGATACCTATGTAGTCACCTCCAAGATAAAATAGATGTGAATATAGACATACACTTAAATGTTTCAGATTTCTCATTAAAAAGAAATAAAATTTAAAGATATATTTAAAGCTCCCTTCCTCTTTATCTTATGCTTTCCTCCTACCTTTTGCAGTGAAATTGCCATCCTGAAATCACCACAAACATCCTGGTGTATATCTGTTCTATGCATTTTTGCTTTTGTGCTTTTCCCCATAGAATATATCCACAAATCATATATGCTGTTTTTATGCTTTAAAATGTACATAAGTGATGCCACATTATTTTGCAACTCACTTTTTTCATTCAATATTATGTTTATGAAGTATATTTATATAAATACTATTCATTTATTTAAACTTGTATATAATAATATTCCATAACATTAAACAACATTTTCTTTATCCACTTCCCCTGTGATGGACATATTGTTTTGCTGTATAACCTTGCAGCAAATGTTCTTGTGCATTTCTGATAGAGGGGTGTATGAGAACATTCAGGGCAGCATGTGGTCATCTTTAACTTTGACCTGGCCAAATTGCCTGATAAATACAGGCAGAACTTGTTTTATTGTATTTCGCTTTATTGTGCCTCACGCGTACTGCATGCTTTAGAAATGAATGTTTGTAGCAGCCGTGCAGGGAGCTGGTCTATCAACACCATTTTTTCCAACAGTATTTGTTCACTTTGTGTCTCTGTGTCACATTTTGGTAATGCTTGCAATATTTCAAACTTTGTCATGATTATTACATTTGTTGTGGTGCTCTACGATCAGTGGTCTTTGTTGTTACTCTTATAATCGGAGGCACCATAAGCTGTCCCCATACAAGATGGCAAACTTCCTTGATAAGTGTTGGGTGTGTTCTGAGTGCTTTGTTGACTGGCCATTCCCCCATCTCTCTCCCTCTCCTCTGGCCTCCCTACTCCCTGAGACACAAAAATATTGAAATTAGGCCAATTAGTAACCCTACCATGGCTTCTAAGTGTTCAAATGGAAGGAAGAATTGTACATCTTCCACTTTGAATCAAAAGCTAGAAATGATGAAGCTTAGTGAGGGAGGAAGGTTGAAAGCCACAATAGGCTGAAAACCAGGCCTCTTGCATCAAATGTTAGCCAAGTTGTGAATGCAAAGGAAAAGTTTTTGAAGGACATTAAAAGTGTTTCTCTAGTGAACACACCAATGATAAGAAAACAAGACAGCCTTATCACTGTTAGGGAGAAGGTCTGAGTGGTCCAGATAGAAGATCAATCCAGCCCCAACACTTCCTTTAAGCCAAAGCCTAATCCAGAGCAAGACTTAACTCTCTTTAATTCTGTGAGGGCTGAGAGAGGTGAGGAAGCTGCAGAAGAAAAGTTTGAAGGTGTAGAGGTGGGTTCACGAGCTGTAAGGAAAGAAGCTGTCTCTGTGACATCAAAGTGCAAGGTGAAGCAGCAAGAGCTGGTGGAGAAGCTGCAGCAAGTTACCCAGAAGGTCTAGCAAAGATAATTCATGAAGGTGGTACTACCCTCAACAATGGAGATGAAACAGCCTTATACTGGAAGAAGATGCCATCTAGGACGTTCAGAGCTAGAAAGGAGAAGTTAGTGCCTGGATTCAAAGGACAGTCTGACTGTCTTCTTAGGGGCTAAGGTGGCCAGTGAGTTGAAGGTGAAACTGACCAGTTGAAGTGCTCACTGAAAATTCTGAAAATTCCAGGGCCCTCAATAATGATGCTAAATCTACCCTGCCTGTGCTCCCAAAATGGAACAATAAAGCCTGAAAGACAGCACATTTGTTTACAACATGGTTTACTGAATATTTGAAGCCCACTGTTGAGATCTGTGATCAGAAAAAAAGGTTTCTTTCAAAATATTACTGTTCACTGACGATGTACTTGGTCACCTAAGAGCTCTGATGGAGATGTGCAATGAGATTAATGTCTTCATACACCCTGATGCAACATTCGCACCAACATCAATGCCACAGGAGAGGCCCATGGATTAAGGGGAGGTAATTTTGAACTTTAAGTCTTATTATTTAAGAAATAGTCTCAAAAGACTATTGCTGCCATAGATAGTAATTCCTCTGATGGATCTGGGCATATTGAAAAACTTCTGGAAAGGACTCACCATTCTAGATGCAATTAAGAACATTTGTGAGTCATGAGAAGAGGTCAAAACATCAACATTAACAGAAATATGCTAGATGTTGATTCCAACCGTCATGGATGACTTTGAGGGCTCCAAGATGTCAGTGGGGCAGTCACTGCAGAGGTGGTGGATACAGCAAGAGAACTGGCATTAGAAGTGAGGCCTGAAGATGGGGTCACATTGTTGCAATCTCACCATCAAACTTGAACGGATGAGGAGCTGCTTCTCGTGGATGGGCAAAGAAAGTGGTTTCTTGGGATGGAATCTACTCCTGAAGATGCTGTGAAGATCGTTGAAATGACCACAATAGATTTAAATATTACATAAGCTTAGCTAATAAAAGAGCAACATGGTTTGGGAGGATTGATTCTCATTTTTGAAGAAAGTTCTACTGTGGGTGAAATGCTATCAAACAGCATCACATGATACAGAGAAATCACTGATGAAAGGAAGAGTCAATGGACATGGCAAACTTCAGTGTTATTTTATTTTAAGAAATTGATGCATCTGCCCCCGTCTTCAGCAACCACCACCCTGGTCAGTCAGCAGCCATCAACATCAAGGCAAGAAACTCACCGGCAAAAAAACGATGACTCCCTGAAAGCTCAAATGATGGTTTACGTGTTCAGCGATGGATGAAGTATTTTATATTAATGAATGTACACTTTTGTAGATATAATGCTATTGTCCACTTAACAGACTATGGTATAGTGTAAACATGACTTTTATATTCACTGGGAAACAAAAATTTCATTTGACTAGATTTCCTGTGATACTCACTTTTGGTGATGGTCCGGAACTGACGAGGTCTGCCAGTAATTGAACCAATTATACTCTAGCAAGTGGTATATGTTCCATCTCCTCATGCTCTCCTCAACACTTAGTGTTGTCATTCATTTTTTTCAATCAGGTGGATGTAACATGTTATGTCGTTATTTTAATGTGCATTTCCCTGGTTACTAGAGAGAGTTTGAAACATTAAAAAATATTTATTAGACATTTGGGATTCCTTTTCTTTGAATTCCTTATTCATATCATTTACTTATTGCTGAATTAACTTCATATTGACTAGTCATGTTCTTTATATATTCTGGGTAAAAATATTTTCTTGGTACATGGTTTGGGTTCTAAATATCTTCCCTTTCTTGTGGATTGGTTCTTTATTTATAGCATCTTTTGTCATACAGAAGTTTTAATTTTAATGCCATCAAATTTATTAATCTTTTCTTTTATGGTGAATGGGTTTTTGGTATCTTATTAAGTAAATTTTTCCCTGCTGCAATATCATAATCTCCTATGCATTTGTACAGTTTTGCTTTTCATATTTAGGACTTCAGCCCATTTTCAAGTTCTTTCTGGAACTTGCATTAGATTCTTTCAAAAGAACAGATAAAAGAAGTTCTTTGGAATGAAAAATAAAAGGGAGGGCAATGAAAGAAATTATAGTGTTTTAAGCTTCCGAGGTAATTTGGATATATTCATTTTATTCTCCATATTGATTATTCTCCTTTACATATTTTCCATCTCTGTGTGATGTGTTCTTGGTAATTATTGGTAATTTTTTCAGATTGTCTGATATGATAATTTTTCACTAACCCATGATCTGTAGTTGGACCTATTGAATTTTATATTTTAATAACTGTAATTTTTACTTCCAGAAGTTCTAGTTGTTTTTTCTAAGTATTGTCTATTCTTTTCTATGATTATAAAACATTCTTTTATGTCTTAAATCTATCTAAATATGCCTATATTATAGTAGATAAAATTGTTTTATTATTTTTAATAATTATATTTATTTATATATTTATATATCGATATATTTATATAAGTTTATATATTTATATATTATAAATATATATTTATATATTATAAACAAATATATATTTATATATGATTACTAATAAGTTATTATTAATATAATTAATATATTATTATACTATAAGAGATTCTACTCTTTTATTTGCTGTTTGTGTTGACTCTTGCTATTGCTGGATTCTTTTTTCATGTGTTTTGTGGCTTTGGGTTGTGAGCTCATCTTCAGCAGAGCTTTAGCTGTTGGAATCCTGTGGGAATTGAGGTTGAGGGCTAGTCCCCAGAATATAAGTTTATATCTTCTTTTGTGATAAGTCCTGTTGATGGGTTGACCCTAATCTTTATGTTATTTATCAGGTCATGTTGGTTAATTAATTTAAATTCCAGATGCTAGTGTTCTATGGGCTGGAGATTTATAATCTCAGGGCTTTTCTTTTTGTTTTTGTTTTTCTCCCAGAGCTGAGCCACGATGGACAAGAATCCCAGTCCTTGTGGTGGGTCCTTTTCCATCCATTCACCGAGAATGCGGTCCTCTGAAGGTCCTGGCTCTCTGCAGCAATTTTGGTTTGAACTTCCCATCTTGAATGGGACCAAGGCCTTGCTGCCTGTTGCTGCATGGGTATGCAATCCTAAAGGCTGAGGTTAGCAACACTGCATTCCTGGCTGCTGGCCTTTCAAGCACACAAAACCAGCTTGGGAGATTTTGGCTGTCTCTCCATAGTTGGTACCAAGAGTTTTCTCTTTCTTTTTGCAAGCTCACCTGCCGTATAATGGATTTATTTTTCCTAAATAATCTACCATTTCTAGGTACTTGTGGTGAAATAATTTTTCAAGTTACCTATGTCTGTCATCTGTCCAAAACAAAGATTTTGAAGCCCTCTAACACTATTTTCAGGGGATAGAGGCCCCTGTAGGCCCCTGGACCATTCATGGCTTTAAGATGGTGTTCTCAGGAGTTTCCAGGAGACTGACTTTTCTGGGGAAACCACTCTAGCCTGCTCACAGAGAGCTTGTCTCATCTTGTTCATCAAATGTCTTTGGGCCCCATTTTCTCTTTCTGAACTGTAACAACTAAAATCTGGTCCTCTCTAAAGCCCTCTTTTCAAGCGGTGAACCCTGTGTATGTTTCTTTTTCTTTTTGTGATCTGCCATTAAGATGTCATTTTCCCTTCATATCTCTTTAGTCTTAAATCAGTTTCTAAAATCTCCACACTTCTTTTAAAGACACCTCTCCTGTCTTCCTTTATTCTGATTTCATTATAAAAAACACTCCCCATCTGATAATAAGACTAAGCCTGCTTTTCAAGCCAATCTAGTTTCCCTTTGATTACCCAAGCAAATAGAATTCTTAGATACGGAGTATTTTAGGCATGGATATTTTAAAATGTATACTTAACGTTTGGGTTTGTTTCAAGTTGTTTCTTTATCTCAAGACTGTGGCATAGTTCCTTTTTAATAAATGATTTCATTCAGGCAGTGATTCAGAGATATTCATTGAGCACCTATACGGTAGACAAGCATTTTTATAGATACTTGGGATATGCCAGTGGACACAACATTTTTTTTCTGTCATTATTAATAACATTTTATAATCCCACTGAAGATAAAGCCAGAGTTCATGTCTCTGGAACCTAAAGTCAGATCCTCATATAATTCATAAAAATTGGCGGTGCCAATCTGAGGTCTTATAGGTGTGGGGGTGACTTTTAATGGCTGTTGGACAAGAACCACAATAAGCAGAGCTCAGTCCTTTCAGATTCCCCGTTGGGTCCTGAATTCAGATACTGGGGCTCAGGGGAGCACGGCTATTGAAAACAATTAGAAGCCCAACCTCACGGAGAACTCTGTAGTGCCCAAGGAGACCTTCGGCGTCCCTGTCTGTGTCGGGCCTCCCACGGTCATGCCCTGGTGGGTGTGGCTGGGAAACCGCACAGGCAGCTCATCCTTTTTCTGTGTCCTGATGCTTACAGGTCTTCGGAGAGAAAGACCCTCTTTCTGCCATAAGAAAATCCGGGTTTCAACTGCCGTGGGTTGCCCGTAGCCGATGCCCGTAGCAGCAGTCTGCTTTCTGAGACCCCAGTTTGTCCACCAGCCTGTTAATGCCCCAAGTGGTCAGTATTTGCTGAACTGCAGCCTGTTACGAAACACTAAAGGCTACGCGGACCTGCAGAGTTCAAAATCCCACGTGACCTGCATTTACTACTAGGTTTAAGCCCTAAAGCTGTCTGCCTTTGTGGTTGCTGTATCTTCTGCATATTATATTGTTTTCTAAATGTAAGTCTTTGTCCATTTTTTAAGGTTCCGGTTCACTCAGCCAGATATTAGGAATATGGGGTGGGGCGGGGGTGGGACGGGGAGAGTCGATAAATCTTCCCCAGCTGAGTTTGGATCAACTGAGAGCAGGGAAAAAGAAGGCAGGGTAGAAGATGAAATGTAGCTCTGTGCACAAATGGACTAGCTAATATTTCACTCGGCGTCAGAGCCACCTACTCCCTCCCCAGTGCAGCTGGAGAGGAGAGGGGAGCTTGTCTAAACGGGGGGCCAGGCCAGTGCACGGGCGCCCCATGTGCAACCAGGCTGTGGGAGGGGAAGGGGCCAGCACACTGGCCCCAGTTCCTTCTAGAAGTTCCTTCCCCTGGGAAGCAGCGAGTAAAGGGTGGGGTATTATCCTAAGAATAAATTTCTTGCATGCAAACATGAAGAATTTGTGTGTATGTTGGGGGCAGATGTTGCCCTAATGGTAAATACTTTTAATACAGTTCTTAGAATCAAAGTTTCGGCCTTTGTTCGGCTGTCTTTTTCACCATCCAAGCTGGATTCTGTATAATTCCTGTTTTCCTCCACGTCCCATGCATATCACAGTGACATCAGTTGATTGAAGGAAGACCTACCTCCACTGGTGAAACCGAGGGAAAAGTACACACCTGCTCTTTGAAAAAATGGTCGTGAAGGATGGGGCACATGAATGATTTCCCCATTGTCTTCTCAGAGTGTTTTCCTACCCTCCAGTTGTTGAGAGAAGTTGAAAATGAATTTCAAAAAGACATTACATATCTATTCACACGTTTCTTATCTCTCCTCTAGATGAGTCAATTAAAGCACCAGTAAATGTACACAGTGACAAGCCTTATAATGAGACTGACTTCCCACTTAATTCAAGACACTCAATGACTTAAATATATCCAAAAACCTTTTTCCTACCCCATTTCGTCTGATAATGGTGTGTTCAGGAATGTTGAAAGATCTTTCTTTCTTTCTTTTCTTTTTTTTTTTAGTTTTCTACATTTAAGTAGTGTTGAAATAATAACATTTATTTTGAAATTTTGAAACACAAGTTTTGGTGGCAGGGATTGTGTAAGGGGAATTGCATGCGAGTCTCCTGAGACCTCCCAGGTGTGACTGCCACTAAGAGGCGAAGAGCAGAGGCTCTGAAGAAGGAAGCGTCTTGCCCACGTGCTTCCATCCGATAAATAACAGGGTCAGGATCCCACCCAAGCACCACCGGACTCCCAAGTGGGAGAGTGTCTGAAGAGAAGCACGTCCTTGGATCAGAACTGAGGTTGGGCCCTGCGTAACTCCACCTGAGGTTTCAAAGCTGAATTTTATTTCAGACTTATGAAGCATCAGTGACTGCTTACTCATGTTTAAGGCTGATGTCAGGAGGCGTCGGACCCAGATTGGGGGTGATACTATAGAACTGAAACTGGGTGATAAGGAAGAGTGGAACAAACCGTCTCTGGACAAAATACAACGCAGAGAGAATAATAGAATTTTCAATGATGTCATAGTAATTACTACAATAATTCCTGGTTGATACGATGTCTTTTTGTGTATTTTGTTTCTAAGTACTCTATGTTCTAGTTTAGATTTATCAAAATCAGAGCCTTTTCTCTTGAAAGTCTCTGTCTGGAGAAACTTCCACTGTGGGAGAATTAAAAAAAAAATTCACTTTCCTCTTATCCAAGTGTTTCCAGCCTTCTCTGGCCTCTGACACACACTGTGGACAGTGGAGATTTACATGCATTTTTCAGAACATATTAATTTATTCCCAAAGTAGTTCCTGGCAGTACTGTCCACGACCATTCTCCCTGATTTTCTAATATTCACTGTGTTATGTTTATCATTTTAATGCCATTGAATTAAATAGAACACTTAATTTTGCTGGTTCCATATTCACTTGGATCTACATTTCTCCTGATTATAAATCAAAGGGTAGACTTACTTTTCTAATTATTTTGCTAATTAAATAACTTACTGAAGTAAACATTTAAAATGCCCCTGAGTAGCTTTGTATTAATAAATCAGCCAAGCCAAGCAGCTAACACCCTGTTAGATAATACTCTACTCACATCAAACACCACTCTGTCTGGGCCTGTATCATAAGATTAGGAATACAAAATCATGCAAGGTGAAAATCGTAGCAAATTATTAGTTACGGGGCAGTGGGAGAAAGAGAATATCTCTGAAAACTGAGCTGATAAGACTTCAAAACTATGGGAAGATTTCTCTGCCTCACTAAGAATAATAATAAAAATGATGATTCCAGAGATTTTGTAAGTTTGCAATAACCTGCTTAAAAATGAGAGTTGACTGGCTGTGTTATCATTACTGTTTCCTGAGAGACAGTTTATGGAAGGTGGTTTTATGATACATTCCTGAAAAATCTCCAGATTTCAAGTATGCAATATAAACGTCCTCATGAAAACTGGAGAAATTACCCATTTTATAAATAGTACCACACCTACTTCAGACTAAATAAGATTTCCACATTTGAGTGTAGTCAGTTCACGGTAAAAGGTGGACATCAAAAAACTGCTAACAAATCTGTACACAAAATTTGGAACAACAAATCTGATCCAGTCTGTTTAAATTAGACATGCTCAAACTTTCCGGTTTCAGGATTCCTCCATGCTCCTAAAATTATAGAGGACCCCAGAGAGCCTTTGTTTATGTGAGTTATGTCTGTCAACATTTACTGTCTTACAAATTGAAGTTGAGAAAAATTTAAACCACAAGAAGATATACAAGAACGCATTCTCTCAGCCGTCAGAGGGAAGATGCTGGTACATGTCATGTGGACCCCGGAAAACTCCACCACACTTTCTGAGAGAATGAGAGAGAGAAAACCAAATGATGCTTTGCTATCACTATGAGGAGAATTTTGACCTCATAGATCCCCCGAAAGGATGTCAGGGACCTGAGGGGTCCCCAGGTCACACTTTGAGGACTGCCAGTTTAAATTATTTGATGTTATCATTTAACATTTATGAATACCTTGTAGGAACTTAATCAGTGGTAGATGATGAATCACTTGAAAACATAATTTCTGACTGTGGCTCTTAAAATTAGCCAAACTGATTTGATATTCTATTCTCTTTTCTAGCTGTGAGATCCTTGGCAAGTCTGGAGCCATATTGTACAGTGCGCATGACAGGTATGCATCAGAGAAGAGCTACAGGAGAAGGAAAGAAATGGAGCAGAGACACCCCCCCTCACCCCCACCGCCTCGCCTTCCATGCAGGCAGGGCTCTCCCACCCCTTCCTGAGGAGTCCCACTGATTAGTGTGGTATGAAACAGAAGAATTCTCCCTAGAGAGGGTGGCTGGAAGAGAGAAATAGAAGTGAAATTTCAACCTCCCCCTCATCCCCTTCCTGACTTTCCCCCTATAGCTTGTTTATCTTGCAAAGCTTTGATCTAAAATGAGTAATTCCTTGCACTTCCAAAGTCCAGGGTCCTTTGGTTTGCTCTATTTATGCTCACTGAGTTGTTTTGTTAGACGAAATTTTACTACTATTAATCCAGTAGTAAAACAACTCCTTTTTCTTCCTCTGACACCTTCCGTTATCCTTAAGTCCTATTTCACAGACCTAGTCCAGCTCAGTTTCAGCAACAACTTCCTTTGCTCAAATGCGTCCTTGAACATGGAGCCAGGGTTTGATAGGATTCTTTTCTATAAGTTACAGCATATCCTTGGTCGTTTTCTGTTAGCATCTAGGTTTTGTGACCTGAGCCAGGGGGAAAGGGACAATGGTCCCTTTGTCTGGGATTCGCATTGGGGCTGTGCAAGGGAATGTTGCAGGTTGAATCCTGGGGAAGTTGTCTGTGAAGAGGATGGTGGGCAAGGACTGGCTCAGGGCCAGGGCCAGGCAGCTCTCCCCGCTGGGTAAGAAGACAGGCTCATCGTCTGGGAACGTGGCTGCAAGGGCCCCACTGAGGCTCCGGGGCAGATGATTTGACAATGATTCTCCTGCAACGACACTTGCTGGGCTTTTTTGAAATGCAGAGAAAAATCTCACCCTTTCTAGACTCTTTAGATTATGAATTTTCGCCTACATGGATTTCCTTGTTTTAGCAGTCAGAAATTATTTACTGGGCACCTATTTTGTGGTCCATACTGTGCTGAACCCTGGGGTGAGTGAGGGGCCACCCTGAGTTCTGACTCTGGTGAAGGGGAGATGGTCCTGCCAGTTCCAGACAGGGGAATTTAGGAAGATAAGCCAGTCTGGGGAGTAAGATAATCACTTCAACTTCAGACGTGGTTTTTGAGATTGTGGTGAGATATCTCAATGAAAAATTTGTAGTAACCTTCTACTAAGTATCCATTGAAGTCATGGATGGAGGAAAGCACAGTGTTTGAGCCAACTCTGGACTCACCCAGGCTTGAATATCCATTCCTTGTCTGCCACTCGAGTGATACTGGGTAGGATTCTGAACATATTGGTACTTCAGTGTCCTCCTGTAGAAAGTCAGCATTCCAAATAGAGAAACTAAAATGGCAGGTGCATGTGTTATAGCATTTGGTAGGAATGCCGTGAGAGCAGTTCTCAGAACCTTGTTTGTTGGTTCAATATCTGAGCTTAGAAAGCAGTGATGAATGTTAGTCACGCTACACTTGGCTTCCACCAGACACGTAGCGGTGCCTTTGATCTGATAGTGACAGCTGATGTTAAGTCTTAGCTGAAGCAAGTCCACAATGAGGTGCGGAGTGGAGGGAAGTGGTTTGCTCAGGAGTACACAGGGCTCAGGGGCAGATTGGAAGATGGAATCCAGGGCTTTAATCCCATGTTCATGTTTCCAGTTCACACAGGCTTGGGTTTGAATTCTCACCTTAGCCACTTACCTGCTGTATAAACTCAGCCAAGTTACTTACACTTTCTGTGCCTCAATTTATCATCTGTAAAAGTGAAGAAAATCATGGATTAATGTGGGAATTCAATGAGGTAATAAATGTTAAGTACTTAGCAGAGTGTCTGGCAAATATTAAGTACTCAATAAATGACAACTATGATTATCCCTTGGACCACATTGCCTCTCAAACACACTCTGTAAAGCTCAGCAAGTTACTTTGAAACTAAATTCTGAAATCATCATTTCCTGGAACATAGCATGGATCATGTGCAGAAAGCATGCTCCTGACCTTCACAAGCCTCTTCTTTGGGAAGAATAGGAGTTCTGCCTGACACACAGGATCTCTGTTTAGTCTTAGGGAGAAGAAAACTGCTGTATACAGGGAGGAATGAAATGCTCCTGAAATTTGTGCCAGTCACTTCAGATCTAGTAATCATGGACTTTGCTCTCATCTCTCAACCCTGAGAATGCTTCTTGCTAGCCGTTACTGAGAGTAGCAAGCCCTTGTAAGCTGTGTTAACAAGCACTTCCTGATTTTGAAAGGTAACAGACAGGGCCTCATCCCAATGTTTTAAGTGCTTGGAATCTTTTTTGGAGGGATGAGTTTTGTAGTTTGTTAACCCTAGGGGGTTGACATCTTTCTCTCTTTCTGATACAGTAGTAGAGCTGCAGGTGTCTTCCCGAGGTGTCTGCAGTGGTGGCTCGTGTTTGGGTGGCTAAGTCCTGGTGTCCTTGTTGGCCTGTGTGGGCCACTGCATCTTCCCTTCCCTATGCCCTTCAGCTTCCCAGCACAGGAGACCCTCCTTCACTCTTAACCCACCTGTCCTTCAAGGGGTGAACTGGGAAATCATTGATGTGGACAAATGTCAAGTTGGAATTTGATGCATGAGTCTCTTATGTAAATGATCTATGATGCCCTGGAGAGCAAAAGTTCTGGAAAGTGGATGGTTCCTGCTGAAGAGGATGGGAACAAGTACAGATGGCCACCTGCAGTCCCTGGGCCAGGGGTAAGTGCCCAATGGGATGTCCTCTGCGCTGACCTCCTTTCTAGGAGGCACTTGCTCTTTGTTCCTGATCATCACATGTGCTCTGGTTGACATAGATGTGTAACCTCAGATAATCGCTGTGTTTACTTCCTCATGTTGTGCCTGTCTGGCCTGTTTCCACGGATGCCAGATCTCTGAATATCCAGCTGTCAGTTCTGAACATTAGGGGTGTTTGTGCTGAGGCAGAGCTTTCTGGTGGCCATAGTATTAGAAGCAGGTCAAGACATCTCTGTTTCTTCTGGTAGAAGTCATCACCATGGCCTTACCATTTGTGACGGCAAACAAAACCAAATTCTTTTTTGTTTTTGGTGAGTGACAAAGTACATTAACACAGAAATGTAATTATTGGTGTCACAAAGCACAGAAATTTCGTGCACAGAAATTATTATAAGAAAACCTAGAAGATTGAGAATCAAACTTGTCCAGTTAGGGAAGATGGCCTGGTGCCCAGAACCATAGGCCAGGCCATTGGCGTCCTCCTCATGTGTGCTAAGATCTGCAGGCTGCCAGCATCATCCACAGTCCTGGCTTGGGCTTCCGCAAAAGTGCTTGGCTTGAACTCCTCTGCCCAGGTGTCTGGGGTTCTTTGGGATTCTCCACTTTTCTGAAGGACTTACGGCAGCTTCTTGTAGTTTACTAGGTGGCAGCCACAGTGATCAAGCCTGTGCCCAGGGAGGCTGTGCTTGTCACTGTGTGTTTCTTCCTCAGCATCTGTGAGCTGCGGGTGACCACCAGTGAGGACTCAGGATGGGGGTGGCTAGCAAGGGTGTGCAAGGGCCCCCCTGAGCCTCGCTGTTGTCTCAGGTAACTTAGATCCTGCCAGCAGTCCAATCTTCCCTGCTTTCTGATTTTCATGTAGATAGTCATTTATATAATTCTCGCCTTTTGTTTATAACATTCCTTGTTAGAAGCGAAGCAAATATGATTCCTCTGCTCATCATCCACTCTTCCTTCTCCACTCAAGTGTATTGGTACCGTAACAACATCAGGCATGGAAAAGTGAGCACCTGGACAGGATTTGGATTCAAAGCATTGGCCACCTGGGCCCATCTGACCCGAGTGCCTCATCTTTTGGTTATTCCCATGGAGTCTGAATCAAGCTCTAGTAGATAAAGGTGCTACCTTCATGGGATCTAGAAAGGAATTTCATGTCCCAGTATACCTTCCATGTGATCATTTGTAAATATGCCTTGTTGAGTTTTCTGAACAATTGTCTCTATCTTAGGCTCCCAGTTAAGCCATGATTAATCACACTGCACATTCTGACCTCTGGATGGGCCCTGGTGCCATGATTTCCGATGAATGATAAATACCAACTCCTGAACTTGATTACCCTGAAGAAGCCTGACTGGGGAGAATAGTCGTCTAAAATACCTTATCATGGACACAAAGGTAGTCTTGTAGATCTTATATTTCTGAAGAGAACTTTCCTCCTACTTTCATGCATGTGTTGGTGTCTCTTTGATTGAAATTAAACTTTGTCCCACATAGGGCTACATGACCAGAAACTATAGGAGTGTTGTTTCCCTTGTGGTTCATAGGAGGCTGGGTGTGGGAAGGGCTCAGTGGAGGGGCTTTGGGCCGTCCTATTGCCTAGTGTGATTTCTGGCCAGTTGTTCTCTGTCAAAACCCCTGTGTGGGGGAAACAAAGGCAACTCTGAACAGTAGCTCTGTGATGAGCTTATTATAGGGGAGATGCTTGGTCCTGTGCAAGGGAATTTAATATTCAACCTTTCTCTCATGAAAATGAAGTGATGTGAAGTGATAGGTCTTAACAAAAGGACACAGATGACACCACACTCACCACCTATTGATGAACAAAGCCGAATTTTAGATTCTACAGATAAGTGGTTATGCATGAAAGGCTGAATTGTGGCTGTGGAGGGGATGCAACTGGCTGAATCTGAGCCAGTTCAGTGCACAGGCCTGGGGAGTGTAAGAACATCATTGTCTTGGGAACACTGCGAAAGGGCAGCCACACTAGCGACCGTGCAAGGAGATCACCACCGATAGCGGGACTACAAATGGAGGTAAGTTTCTGTGCCACACTGTACACTCTTGAGCACTCTGAGATAGGGTGCTCTCAATTTGCTCTATCGTGTGTTCATTTTCCTTGGAGAGTAGTTGGCAAGGCCACTTTTGCTAAATCCATGGTGCCGTGCTGTCATTATAAAATGGGAAAGATTTCTGAAGATGTTTCACAGAAGACTGAAACAACTTAGGTAAATAGAGTAGGATTTTTATCTCTGCTGGGGGAAATGGAATGCAGGGGAGACAGGAAAAAAGAAGAATGGGATAGAGGAGAGGGGAGGATGAGTGGGGCTCTAGGTTGCTAAGTGGGTCCAGGAGAAGATTATGGAAGGAGTAGGTAACCTTTTGCTTACATCCATTATCTGGATTTGTTGAATGTTGACCAGTGCATTTTTTAAAAAAGGGATTTGGGAAACATCTCCTAGTCTATGGTCCAGTTGCGGGTGGTAATGTTCTTCCTTCTCTTGGACCTTAAACACTGTACCAAACTTCTTACAATGAGAGACTTGAGTTTGAGTTCTGGCTCAGGGGTTAATCACTGCCAATTTCCAAGTCAGACTCCTCATCCACAAAGTGAGGATGGTAATCATCTACCTTATAGCGTCATTGTTGGGGTTAAATGAGATAATATAGGTGGAGTGCTTAGCACTGTGCTGAGCATTTATTTAATCATCCTTCAATAAATAGTAGCTTTTGTCTCAATTACCAGGAGAGCTGGGTAAGTCTATGTAAGGAGAGTGTGAGAAGGAACAATGGCAAATTGGAGGTCATCGGAAGAGACTGGCAGATTGTGTTACCCCACAGGGCTGGGGAACACAATGGGGTTATAGATTTCATAGGATGGAATGGGCTCACTTCCATAGATGTTGACTTTGGGGCATCCCTCTGAAGGGCACAGAGATTTAAAGTTAAGACAAAGTGAGCAAAGTCTTGGAAATGGGGCTTGTAGTCACTGTATGTAAAGGCTCCCATTTATGCTGATGTAATGTTGCCTGAGAGCCACGACTCACAACCGTCTACCTCCTCGCAGTTGCCTGCTCCACTTTGATCATGGCTCAGACCTGCCCACCTTATTTCAAGGCTCTAAACCTAACCCTTGCTCAGCATGACTGTGTCAAGATATCATATTCAAGAGTATATTAAAGATATGTTAGCTAGTGAATTCTGCTGTGTTGTAAGATTGGCAACTTCCAATGTGTGTGTGTGAGTGAGTGTGTGTGTGTGTGTGTGTGTGTGTGTGTGTGTGTGTGTGTGTGTAGCACGACAATGAGAGGAAAACAACCTAGATTCTATTCCATACTGCTGATTTGTGTATCATTGGGTACCTCATCTAACTTCTGGTGACCTTGGTCTGTTCCTCTGTAAGATGAAGGCTTTGATTAGATAGTTCATACAATCCTTTCATGATCTACCACTTCATCTACAATTTTGCATTAGCTCATCCAACCATGGGTTCCTTCTTTGATTCATTTATTTGCTCAGAACACCCTTTTGAACACCTACCATGTGTCTGTATGGGCTAGCCACCCTGTATACAGAAGGGAGAAAACGAGTTCTGCTGAACTGGGTATGATCTAGTGAACACACAACTTGCATACCACGTGCTACTCTATATTAGAGGTATTCCACATTGTTAGAGGAGCCAAGACGAAAGGGACCTCAACCCTACCCTTCCCTTTCCCTTCACTCATGTGGCTTTGCCAGGGATGGAGCAGACTTCTTAGGAGATGTCGACCACATTGACCTGTGAATATCTGACACTGTCACCTGCCACCCTGCTCCTCTTACACCTGAGAGCCACATCTGACGACTTCCAGGATCAGTCACCAAGGTGATGTAGCCACTTTTGAGGTCACTAAACGAGGTCTTCTCACATTAACTGGGTTGTTCATAGCTCAATCTCCTGCAAACAACAATACAGCTGTGAGAGCTGCTCACTTTCCTGGACAACTGGAGGGCTGTGCACATGTCTCACTTTGATGGAAGTATGGTATTGCATTTACCTGTCCCTGAGGTGTAGTATGACTGTGTTTATACAACAGTAATGCAAAAACGCTAAGAGGAGAGTAGCACTCAGTTCTTGGATCCCTTTCAGTCAGTAAATAGAGGCCAGATTTTGGCTCAAACACTTTTAATATGGTACCATTGTAGGGTTGGAACATTATTTCTGCTTTATTCTAATTTGTTCATGGTAATATGTAAAAGCAATACAAGAGCCTCAGATTTTCAGGTTTATGAATACAAGAGCACAGATATTCCACATGAGAACATGCCCAGTATTCTTTTACGGGATGGAAGGGGGTCCCTATGCCCACATATATTAAAGTGTGCACCTGCCTTCAATAAGCTCACATCAGCATATGTAAGTGAACTGCGTGCCAAATTTGCCTTGTAAATCAATAATAAAAAGAGCAGACGTGTTTCTGGGTAAAGGGAAAAATTGAAGAGGTTCGGTTAAGATTCGTGAGCTGGAAACGATCAGTAGAGCCAACGAAATGCTCAGAAAGATTGTGTATAATTGTAGTAATTTTCAGATTTTAGTATTTCAGAAACCTAAACATTGCCATCGTATGAAGATTTGCTAAGTGCTTCAGCACAGTTAGAAGCTGTGATGACACATGGCATGGCAGCATTAAAAACTAAAAAGTCTGCTCCTTCTGTCTTCATGGAAAAGAGAGGACAGATGCAACTAATCGAAACACCCATTCAGATAATCCATTTAAAGCTTATTAAGAAAACCGATCATATTCTGTGGATGACTCCCATTACCCAGTTCCTCCGGCCTGACTCAGAGTCCCCTTACAGATAATGGATCTACAGAGAGTAGGATACACTTTTCTGATGAGCTTGTGAACAGTTTCTGATGCTGTGTCTGCCCATGTGCAATGCATGTTTACTTATTTATTTAGCTTTGTGAGGCTTAGAGTCAGAGTGGTACATCCCTCTGGGCAAATATATTTGCATATATATATTTATAAATGGCATATATGCATATATATGTAAGTATATGGTAATCTGATTTTCTGGGACTAGGGGGAGAGGGAAGGAGATGTGGAAGGAAAGAAGAATTTGTGCACAGGGAACTATTTCTAGTGGCTGAGAATCTTAAGGGTTGATCTAGTCCACTCTGGGGATGGGGCTGCTGGGATGCTTTTAAGGAGAACAGAAAGCCAATGAAGGTGTGGTACAACGTGATGGAAGCAGAACAAGATAGTTTTGTTGAACATGATGAATACCGATCATCTCTCAACCATTCTTTTGTCACCCACTGATGCGTGCCAGAGATTTTGAACGAAGAGGGGCAGAGTGCTGGAGTTCTGATATCACATGACATCACATGAACCAGTTTTGGTCCTTGGTTCTCAGTCAGGGCAGCTGTAAAATCAGAGGCTGGAAGAGATGTTGTGTTACATCAGGCCTCCCTAGTGCACAAGCCGCTTCCGAGCATGCCCCTTTGCACCAACCGCTCCCAGCCTCCAGCTCTTGTCCCTTATTGATGTTATTGTATGCAACTTCCTGGAGAATCCAAGATGCATTCTTTGTCAGCCTGTGTTAATTATTGTTTATCATCACTGAATACAGTTTATGTCCAGATTTTGCTTGGAAAGGAAGCTCAGGCAGTGGGAGAACATCTGTGACCAGATTCCATGCTTGGAATTCTAAATGATCATTCCTTGTTTTTGTTTTCCCATCGGGAGGATGTTACTGGCCTTTTGTGGGCTGAGTCACCTTCAAATGGCATGCTAATTTATAAATGCAACCTCTGCAGAGCAAATAGGAGAGGAAAGTTTTAGGATACTCAATAAAAACTATCTTGGTTTCAAAGTGGAGGAGACAGTCATTAAATGGGCAAACCTATTGACACAGCAATAGCTATTTTAGCAGGCAGAGCCTTTTCAGCAATTCTAAGCTATGGACACTTTAAATCTCTTTAAGAGTGATGTTGTTCATCTCAAGTGACAGGAGCGATTGCCACCACCTCTCCTACTCCATTTGGCAGCTGCTCCCGAGTCTCTCTGTGCAGTGATCAGTGCCATCCATGGTTAAAACAGTCCTTAAGAATGTGATAAAGAAAGGGCTATGAATCTGACATCCCGGAAGGTGGTGTGCTGGCCAAAGCTTGGACAGTGGAGTGAGACTTGGGGTGCAGTCCTGGTTCTGTGACCTTGGTTGAGGGGACTGATCTCTGGCAGCTTTGGTTCCTCATCTGTAAAATAGAAATAAGAGTATTAGGGGCTCTATGATGACGCCAGCAGTGTGGCATTATGTCTTTCCAGCTCCTAGAACTTTCAATCTGTCTGGTACCTGGAGAATGAGGACTGTATCCCTAGCTGAATAGAAGCGCTTATTCTCAAATGGTTTCACTCTCTAGCATGAGAGGAGTTTTAGTCCTGGTACCATTCCCATTATGGCTCCACACCTGGGGTGGTCTCATGAATGGATAGGTAGTAAGAAGGACAAAGCATGAAGTGAATTATGGATTTGGATTTATCAGCACCAAGGCCTTGCCATCAGGAGGTTGACATTCTAGTGTGGGGATAGATGAAATAAGTATGTAATATTTCAGAGAGTGGTAATCACTGTTGAGAAAAATTAAGAAGGGTGACAGGATAGGGAGTATTGGACAAGAAGTGTGAACTTGGCATGGGGTGGTTAGGGAAGACATCCCTGTATAAGAGACATTTAAATGGGAATAGGAAGGAAGTCAGCCATGAAGATTTCTAAGGGAAGAGCCTTCTAAGCAGAGACAATGGCAAGTACAAGTGTCCTGTGATAGGAGCTGATTTGATACTTCCATGAAGCTTCACCGAGTGTGGTGTGTGGGGAGCAGGGAAAGCTGGTGTGAGGCAGGTGTTGGGGCGGGTGTGTGTGGGTGGGCAGGTCATGGTGAGGACTTTGGCTTCTCTCTTGTAGGGTTTTGAGAAATAAAGCTGAAAGCTCTGTGAGGAGGCTGTTGTAACTATCCAGGTGATAGATGATGGTGGTTGGATCAGGGTGGTAGAAGTGGAGATAGTGAAAAGTGATTATATTTAGGATATAATTTGAAGATAGAAATTGTTGGTGGGCTGAATGTGAGTGTGAGAGAAAGACAATATAGCTGATGCATGAACAAAGTGAAGATTGGGGCACCAACCTACACAGGTGAAAGTCTGAGTATAATTTCGGACTCTCCCCACACTTACCCTCCGATAGCCCACTGTTGACCAGAGGCCCTACCCGTGGCATAAACAATTAATACATATTTTGTATGTTCTTTGCAGGGTACACTGTATTCTTATAATAAAGGAAGCTAAAGAAAAGAAAATGTTATTAAGTAAATCATATTAATTGAACTTAATAAAAATTCAAAAAAAGAAAATCATAAGGAAGAGAAAATACATGCACAGTACTGTACTGTATTTATTTTAAAAAAAATCCACTTATAAGTGGACTCGTGCAGTTCAATCTCATGTTGTTCAAGGGTCAACTGTAGTTGAGAATGAGTCCGTGGTTTTTGGACTGAGCACGGGAATAACTTCTGATGGGTTTGTGTGTGTTTGGTTTTGGACATGGTAGGAGTGAGATGTTAGAGAGAAATGGCCCTATAAAGGAGGCAGTTAGGTCTCTGAGAGTCAAAGAGATGTTAACAAATAGTCTTACATTTTATTAGGTACTCGAGGAATGAATTAGAGTGGGAAAAAGAAGCTGGAGTAATTTTGCGAACATTCACTAACCTTCATAACTTTTATCATCCAATTTCCCCTCCAAATTCTAGATTTTTCTTCTGTGGGCACTCACCATTTTGACCACAAAGATGAAAGGTGGAGGTAGTCTGGAAGGTGAGGTAAAAGAACCTGTGCAAAAAGATCTTAGACCCTTAGACCCAGAAATGTGTATGGGTATAGAGATTGCCAGGGGCAACAGGGGACAAGAAAATCATAGATTTAAAGTGACCACAAGAGAGAGGACCGTTGGTCAGTCTCAGCAGCTTCAAGCATTAGAACAAGGGAAGAAATGAAGTAGTGATTTTAGGGCTGATCACCAGCATCTTAAAGTAGGAGTTAGGATAAACCTTCTCATCATGTTTGTTTCAGTCTGGCATATTATTCTGGAATTGGGGCATTTCTAAACTTTCTCCAAATTGGTCTTATAGCTGATCATATGGAAACGTAATGAAAGTAAGGAATGAAGTGATGCTGAGCTGAAGACAAATTCACTAAAGCAGGTTCGCTGCCCCCAGGAGATTCATCATGGTATTGGACAGAGCATGACTCAGGAAGGGCAATTTAAAAACTATATGGAGTTTTGTGGGGTGCCATTTTCAGTCTTCACCAAGGGATTGCGTTAGCTGGTATGACACATGGGCGAGACTCTTCCTCACTCACTGGACTTTTCAGTGGCACCTCCTTATGAAGATATCAACGGCACCATTTTTTTTCCCAGTGGCACCAATTTTGGAAATGGATGCTGAGACCTTAATGGTAATTTTCGCCCTGGGCTGACAGAAATATTTTGAAAACAAATATACTGTGCACAGGAGCTGAGAGTTTTCTCCTTATGGTGATGGTGATGGTGGTTTAAGAGGAAAATCCGAGAGTATTATTCTTTTTTTTAAAAAATAGATTATATTTATTTATTTGAGAGAGAGAGAATGAGAGAGAGCATGAGAGGGGAGAAGGTCAGAGGGAGAAGCAGACTCGCCTGGAGCTGTGAGCCCGATGTGGGACTTGATCCTGAGACTCCGGGATCATGACCTGAACTGAAGGCAGTTGCTTAACCAACTGAGCCACCCAGGCACCCGAGAGTATTATTCTATGTCTGCAGGAGATGGAGGAACTCAATTGGAGACTGAAACTGAAAATGTGAAGAGAGGTGACCAGAGATGTACTGTCTGCCAACAGCACTGGTTCCCTCAACTGGGGCTGTATGGAGGCCATTTGAAAACCAACTTTTCAAAAACATGATTCCGGAGAATTTTCTAGGTCATTAAAGCCCCATCAATTCCACGGCTCATAATACTATCACCAAGTTCTGATGATAGATTGCATTTTACACTTGTTGGAAAGATTTTTTTAAAAATTTTATTTATTTGAGAGAGAGTGAATGAGCAAGTGAGATTGAGCATGAGCAGGAGTGTGGGGAGGAGCAGAGGGAGAGGGAGAAGCAGACTCCCCACTGAGCAGGGAGCCTGACATGGGGCTCAATCCCAGGACTCTAGGATCCTGACCTGAGCTGAAGGCAGCTGCCCAGCTGACTGAGCAACCAGGGTGTCCCATAGTTGGAAAGTTTTAATGTAATTAATATAGAAGAATAATGTCACTAAAAGTTAGCTTTGAATGAGCCCAGGTTTTTTTTTTGGTTGCCTGAAAAAAGACTCAATTGTACAAAGTTGAGTCTTTGGAGAACGACTGCAAATGTATGATGGAATTCCTTTAAGATTTACACACACACACACACACACACACACACCCTTATATCTTAGAACTTATGACACTCAAAGACATTTTGAAATGTAGGTACTTACAGACTTGTCACTCTCTGGGAAGAACTCTGCAACAGAGTCCATGTTTCTGTGTGCCATTGATTCTCCATGAGAGAATGGAATGGGTCAGTGGAGGGTCCTACGGGCTGCCATCAGTCCCATTTATATTCTTTGCCATCTGGGTCTGTCTGTGTGTTTACATGTGTGCTTTGTTGGTACTTAATGGTGAAGAAAAGTGTGAGATTTAATGGGTAATCCAAGGCAGAATAATTTTTATTTGCAATGGCATTATACTCTGATATATCTCTGAGTCTGAATAATATGGAAACAGTGAGTAACACCAGCAAAAGAATTCTACCAGTGGAGTGGAGAGTATTGGATCTGTAGGAAAGAGACCTCATAAGATTTTCCTATTTGCCTTTAAAGAAAGAATCTGCCTATAAACTCGGAAAGGTATAGCTCTCCAGATGTTTTTAAACAATTGGTTATGTATTAAAAATGTAAGCTACTGTTTTGGTCTTTGAAATGGGAAATAAAATGACTTCTGATTGTTTCTGAAGCCACAACAGGATCGACATATGTTTCCAATGACCATGGTCTAGCAGGCATTAAGTTCTAACTATAAATTATTTGTTGCAAATTGAAAATGAGTTGTCTGAAAGAGGTAAAAAGAAATCTGGTACTGTGTAGCATTGTGCTCCCAAATTTCCAGGCTTGGATTTGCACGCCGAAGGGCTAAGTTTTTCTTACTAAAAATTTCTAGTCTTGTCCCAAATGCTGCAAAAAGTCCCATGAGCTAGGAACATGCCTTAGAAAGAGCGGTGGCTAAAAGAGGCTTTGAAGACCACCTTGAGCAAGACGATGCCTCAGATGAAAGGGTGTTAAATTGTGGGAATGTCAACCACAGCCTGCAGCTTCAAACCAAGCATCATGCCTTAGGTTAAAAACAAAACAAAACAAAACGAGTGCCATTTAGCTGTGCTCCAATAAATCTGGAACCTATATAATTTATTTGACTTAATTCAGATATTGTGAGCATATAGGTGATCTCTGTGGCTCAAATACAGCTGTAGGATCTAGCTAGGATGGTTCTGTCTTAAAAGTCACATTTCCTTCCCTTTTGTTTCCGTCATTTTTTCTTTCTCTTGTCTAAGTCTTGTTCATTTGTCCCTATGAACGAATCCCATAGTCGGTAG
Source organism: Ailurus styani (assembly GCA_002007465.1). Taxonomy (NCBI): domain Eukaryota; kingdom Metazoa; phylum Chordata; class Mammalia; order Carnivora; family Ailuridae; genus Ailurus; species Ailurus styani. The sequence goes on along the minus strand of LNAC01001022.1, from coordinate 121,766 downwards.
TTGCTGTGTTAAGTGGGTTTGCCCTAGGGAAAGCATTGTTCTTCTTTTTAATTTTTTGGCTTTTACAACTCTCAAAATGAAGAAAAAAATTCCCTAATGTTCTAGACGAGGCAAAAAATTGTAATTATTTTTTTTAATCACTACATAAATCTCAATTGCATTTTCAGTATAATAACGGCCAGTTAAAGAGTTGCTATTACTTCTTATTCCTATTTGATAAAAATGTAAATAAATAACCAAAGTTTAAATAACAGCAATCCCTGAAAATACTAATATCTATCAATCATCTTTATTCACCCATAAAGGATATATATACCTATTACACAGGTTTAAGGGAAGAATGAAATAAGTGCTATCTTGGTTGATTAGCTACAAAATCCATAAAAGTCTAGGGCAAATCAGAATCAAATTTTAAAGAATTTATTTCATTTTTCTAATTATATAAAAATTCAAAGCAGACCTATCTAGTTTGTGGATTCAATTTTCATATGGTTGCGATGCAGTTAGTATTTTGAGTGAAGGCTGAGGGAATCTTGAAGCAATCTGATGAGATTTCCTGAGTAGGATACACCCCAGGCTGCCCACCTCAAGGCACTTTTGGCATTTCCATTAAGGACAGACTGTCTGGAACAAATGACTTTACCACGAATATTTGTCTCTGAGCTGCGTGGCTGGGTTGGTGACTTGGCAAGTGCTGGGTCCCTCGTAGGTGCCTAGGGGTTTCCGTAGGGGCTAGATGCAGACATGTCACTGTGATGTGGGTGTGATGAGGCAGGAGCACGAACTCTGTGTCTTCAGGGTCCACACACACACACACATGTACACACGCACACATCTCCATTCATGATGGGCACACATACACGTACACATGTGAGCACACATATACACATATGCATACACATGACCACACACACACACACACACATCACACAGTTGTATATACACTTGCATGCACACCCACCTGTCTTGTTTTTCATATATAATCTGTCAGCCTGCAACACAGACATTTTTTTCAGTTATGCCTTTTGAAAATGTTCAGAGAATCCTGGTCCTTGTTCATGCTAATAGCTTCAGGACCACTCCGGCCTAAGCAGGGTAGAGAGGCTTTTAGGGCTCCATGGGTAGTCCTTTGATTTTTGATGGATAGAGAAACTCCTGGTGATGCTAATGTGGAGATGTTTACAACCATAGTAAGTGTAAGAAGGAGGGCAAAGCCCCAGATGTGTATCTGTCTCTGATTAAGCACATGCCCTCATAGAATTATGTCAGAGTTCTTAACCTGATTTTACCTATTCTCCCTTTCTTTTTCATTAGCTTGTTAAGCCTTGGACATTTATTAGCTGTACTTACAAATTTATTGTTTCTCTCTTCTTATTGTCCCACCTTCTCTTTTCTGGGTTTGGCTGATGATATTTCAACATTGCTTACCCTTTATTAGAAAACAGCTTTTAGTGGGAAGCTTCTCTGTGTTTCTTCTTTTCTTTCTCAGCTCACAGTGAGCACCTCAGTGGTCCTTCCCATCCCTGGTGGTCTGTTGGTGGAAGGAGGAACAGGCACCTAACTTGGCCTACCTTGATTGCAGTTGGCCTCTGGGGAGTGTGGGGTTACATCTATCTGGGAGTCCAGATTCTCTCTATCCTGCTGGTTCTGAGATGACATCAGGATCTGAGGGCACCTGCTCCTCAGAGCCTGGCCCCAAGGGAAGGGAGACATGGTTTAGAGAGCGCAAGAGCCTGAGGGGGAGAAGGAGGGAGCAGAAGGGGAAAGAGGGAGGGGAGGGGAGAAGGGGGAGAAGGGGAGGAGGAAACAAAGGGAGGAGGGGGAGACGGGGAGGAGAGAAAAGAGGGAAGACTGGGGGAGCGTGGACAAGGGTCAGTATCCTCTGGCTGCATCCATGCCCTTGGGTGTGAGGCTGCAATACTTATTCTCACTAGACATTCATTTCTTGTTGTAACTCAGCCCAAGCATGTTTGGGTGATTTGCTTTCCCATGAAGACTTACTAATTTTGTTGGTACTCTGCAGACCACCAGTCTTCTCATGGCCTGACCTTCTGAAGCTTTAGGTCTGGGCCGGCAAACACAGGGAAAATCAGGAAATCAGGAGGAGTGCCATCTTTAGGGTTCAGGACCCCGCAGGGCTGTTGGCTGTCTGGATTGGGCGTGGGGTTGTCCACTCTGCTTCGTCCTCATTCGCCACCTTGCTGGAGTGTTGTCTCACACTCAACAACCACCTTTCTGCGTGGCTTGGGCAAGGCAAAGTGCTAAGTGGAAAAAAACAAGGAAGCAGATCTCACTTACATGGAGAAAGAGGCAACTTCATTTCACAGTCCAGGAAAAAAATCCCTCTATGGAGGTTCATTTATCAAAGAACATCTTAAAACAGTGAATTGTAAAATTGCAAAGACTAGGAATTCCATGATATTTTGTGCTGAGGGGACAGGGAGCGTCTGCTCTCAAGACTCTTGATAAGCACAGGGTATTATTAGGGGGGGAGGTTCATGGGAAGTCTGGGCTGGGCTGTGGGGAGGCCTCAGGGCAGAGCGACCAAGAGGTGGGGGCTGAGGGAATTCCAGCCTTTCAACACAGGGGCTTCTGGAAAATGCCCTTTGGAAGGGAGCAGGTTTCTTGATACTGCCACCTTCTGGGCTTCAGAGCAGCCTCTCTGATTGTAGAGCTGGGACCTATTGACCTCGGAGAAAACTGGAGACCAGAGAGTAGCTGTGACTTTTGCAAGGACATGCTGGTGGCATGGCACTGGAACGCTGGTCCCCAGTATGTGATGTCACATCTCAGATCTTACAAGGCACAGGGCAGGACTTTGATGAAAGGAGAAACCAGGTGTTGGTGACTGTTCTTACTCTTTTCCTGTTCTTGAACTCAACAGGTGGGTGTGTGGATGCAGGGAATTTAGGGAGGCCACATGGGGTCACATCAGCACTCAGGGAGCCCCAAACGTTCAATGCTCCTTGTCAACTGTTGGGGCCCATCATTCACACTCACAGGAGCTCCACCTACCCCACTTCTACCCCTCCCTTCTGTTGTTCTCACCACCGACCGGAGCACTCTGGTCCCACCTCTGGTTTTTTGCTGCATTTTACCTTTTCAGTTGTCAGATCCTCCAGGACCACCCCAGCCACACATGTTCTACCAAACCAGGAAGGAGGACTAAATACTCTCTGTTGATGTTGGTGGCAGACTCAGAGGCCCTGAGTCCTGCATGCTCTATTTTTTCCCTCAACATTGCAGTCGATATTAAATGCTGGAATTCAGGGAATGTTTCTGGGGGGCTTCAGACAGGGAATGGGTTTGCTCACATGCTTCATATAGCTTGAGAGGAACACTGGTGCGAACCGAGAGGACCAGAACAGCTGTCTGCATTTTCCTGCGCATGCTGGTTTCCATGAAACCCAAACGCTCTTAATAAAGGAAAGGCACACTGTAATAAGCATCTCCTTGATGCCCTCTGACTTTCATGAGATCTAGGACACCCCGCCAGGTGCTCATTTTTAGGGTTGTTGGAGACTCCTTGCTGAGGCTTCAGGCTAATACGTGTGATGATGAAGAAGTTTCAGAAATGTGTGAGGCTTGGAGGTGGCTGGCTACCACCCCCTAGGAAGGGCAGGGAACAGCGTGGATGACCTAAACAGACACGGTGGAGTCCTCATCATATAAAATTTTGTTTGGTGGTGTTCACAGTGGCTTGGAATTACAATCACAGATGCCAGCTGTGTATTTTTGTGGGAAACAGGGAATAGGTGAAAAGTTAGCCAGCTGCCATAGGCAAGGAGTCCATTGTGACTTTATCGAAAGTACTGATCTTGGGTTAGGCAGGTGGTCATATGGGGGCCTTGTGTTGAGATGGAGCCTGAAGCTCGTGGTGGGGCTGGCCAGAGAGTCAAAGGACTTTCTAGACATCAGAACTTTAAGAAAAATCAAAAGCCAATCTTGGGGTTATCACATGAAATTTTGTATGGACAATTCTGAGACTCCAGATTAGTAAGGTCTAATATTTAGCAAATGGCACTTTTTCAATGAGCAGGTATCTATTCAAGTTCCTAGAATCAAAAAGTCTAGAATCTGAAGAATTTGTGGAGTTCATTGAAGCTACAGGGTAACTGAATTGCTCTGATTAGGCTCTGTGTATACTTAAGAATCTGCAGTACTCTCAAAGAGAGTACTCTAAAGCAACCACTTTAGGAAGAACAGAATTTTGTCTTTGCTTCTTTTCTTTTCTTTTTTTGAAAAAGATTTTATTTATTTATTTGGGGGGGGAGGGGCAGTGGGAGAGGGAGAAGCAGCCTCCCCGCTGAGCAAGGAGTCCAATACAGGACACCATACCAGGACCCTGGGATTGTGACCTGAGCCGAAGGCAGACAGGCAGACCCTTAACCCACTGAGACACCCTCGGGCCCAAGCAGTCAGAAACTCTTTGATAGTCTTTTGAATAGAACATGTTCTGATCTTCCGGCTAACAGATTCATCCCAAGTGGAGAAGGCGACAGGTTTAGATGTAGGTGACAGGGATCACAGGTAAGTACATTCAGCCCCAGCAGGGCTGTAAAGTGAAGAAGGGAAAGAGATGGCAAACGTATCATTATCACAGTTGCTGGTGGGCAAGAGTTGGGGAAGGCATGCCCATCTGAGTTCTATGACTGTCCAAATTTTTCGAGAAGCCTGAGTCACAGGAGGAAGGAATAGGTTCCAAGAAGCAGTGGGTGGAAACAGGTGTTTAAAGATCAGGTGGGAACTAGGGCCGACACAGGCCGTGGCCGTTTGTCTAGGGCGGCCTCAGGGTATGTCCCAAAGAAATTCCAGAGTTATTTTTAGCTATAATGATACTTAGATGCTGTTTGATACACTTATTGCAAGTGTACCTGTAACATTAAGTACATGGGAGGAACTCAGATAAACAGATTTTTAAGATAGAACAACAATGTAAAAGCTATGATCTGAGTAGGTACATCTTGTAAACATGTACTGGGACCGGCCCTCCCATCTGTACCAACCAGCAGCCACACCAGCCACGTCCTCTTGCCTGGGAGTGAGCAGGCATCTCTGTCTTGCTCCAGCCCTTCCTTGACTCTCACCATGCCATGGTTCTCTCCGCATCTGTATCCAAATCAGAGAGCCGATAGGCATGGGAGAGATGTAATCTGTTTGCACTTTGATGGGGGGAGATGCTGCGAGTACAGAAAACATTTGCAGGTGGCCAGAGAGGCCAAAGGCCAAGGATAAGAAGGAAAATCAAGAATCATGCTGTATTTGTGATCAATAATTATAATTGCTGTGTAGAGGTATAGGAACGATAGCAGAATGACAGGGTAATAGGGTTTTATTATATCAAGAATGCTGAGTAAAAGCAGAAAGAAAAAAAAGTGTACTTACTTCTTTAATAAAAGGACACACTCTACGGAGCTTTAAATAAATAGGCACCTGCAAATTTCAATGACTGTTCACTCTGACAATTGGAAATTACTAAGCTGTCCTTCTGCCAGCTAATTCTTAAGGAACCTTAAGAACGTCTTCAGAAATTCAATCAGCTCTTTTTTTCTTTTCTTTTAGAAAATGTTCCTTTTGTCCTTGATATTCTTCAATTTCTTATTGATGTGATAAGGGTTAAGTCCACCCCTGTGATCCCACGGCATACACATAGAACCTCAGGGTGGGGGTCTATGCTGGAAAAGTCCTCCAGGTGAATCTGATTCAAGTGAGAACCAGCACTTTAGGTTACTTTTGCATCTTTGGCCACAGAATAGTCAGGCTTCATGGTGTCAGGGTGTCGTTCCTAGTTCTCAAAGCGTGGTCCCTGGAAAGCTGCACACTGGTATTTGAGCTCCACTATTCTAGACCATTGTTTCTAAAGATTCTATGCATAAGGATCACCTGTGAATCGTGTTAAACTGCAGTTTTTATTCTGTAGGCCTGGGGTTGGGCTTGAGCGTCTGCTTTTCTAATGAGTTCCAGGTGCTGCTGATGCCCTGGGTCAATGGACCACCCTTCGAGTAGCCAGGGTCTGAAGTATTACGGTTGCTAGAAATATATGTCGTGTATTTAAATGGATAAAGGGACACTCCAAGTTAAATGTCATTCTCCTGTCTTGAGAGTGGATGAAGATCTAAAATAAATTGTCTTGGGCGCCTGGGTGGCTCAGTGGGTTAAAGCCTCTGCTTTCGGCTCAGGTCATGATCTCAGGGTCCTGGGATCGAGGCCCGCATCGGGCTCCCTGCTCAGCGGGGAGCCTGCTTCCCCCTCTCTCTCTGCCTGCCTCTCTGCCTCCTTGTGATCTCTCTCCCTCTGTGAAATAAATAAATAAAATCTTTAAAAAAAAAATAAAATAAAATAAATTGTCTTCCTGGATAAACCTAATTACATGGTGAGTTTCTGAATGTAAAAGCCCAAGGTTGTAACTTTGGTTGTTGTTTGATTTCTCTGACATAGGGTAGGCGCTTAATAAATGCTACAGAAAAAAATGAGTGGGGACCCCACCAAGGTTCTTCAAGGGACCTATGCCTGAGCAGTCAGGTGGGTATAATTCTGTTTAATCTTTTTTGAGTTACAAGAAGAAAGTATTGGGGCAGGAAAGAGGCACGTACACCCAGATGACCTCCGGGCCCCAAGGAAAAAGCTAGAAGTTCTCGGCACCGGAATCCCTCTGAGGATGCTTTTGCTGCTGTCAACGCTTGACTCACTGTTTCCTCTGGCTCACATTCACCCTTTTAATCAAATCTCATTGATTAGATGCCTCTGTGCACTCAGCACTAGGCATTTTTGTTAAATGTCATCTCTCCCTCCAACACTTTCTTTAACTGCAACTGAGGCAGAAATACATTTTCTGCACCTGGGCAGGAAGCCCGTGGGCATGTGTTGGCAGCCTTTGCTAAGAAAAGTAAGGACGCACTCCCCATGTCCCTCCCCCGATGGCTTCTTCCCCCTCTCCTCTACCCCCATCTCTTTGCATTTCTAATGCTTTATCCGATATGCCAGACACATTGATCTTTTCCTCTGCAAGAAGTCTGCCAACCAACCCATTTGTTCACTTGCTCATTCTTTCCCACTCCTGTGGTTTAGTGGTAGATGCCTATCCTTGTCCACAAAAGGCTTACAACCTAATGGTTCTCTCTAGTGGCCTCTCTTCTGGTGGAGAAGATCTAGGCTGTTCGTCCTTGACCTTTTTTAAATCTTGGGAAAGAAAGGGTTGTGGGTGAATCAACTAAACGGGAGGTTTACAAGTGCCACTGTTTCCCTCCGTGAGGCTATCAGGTGTGATCAGAACTAAGTCCAGGAACTTTGAATTGTCTGGGTCACTCAGGGAGTAGCTCGAACCCTCTTCTGGTTAGTTCCAGCCTTCGCTGAAGTAACGTCAGGAGATGCTGCTGGGGCCTCTGAGATGCCTTCGCATGAATTCAGTCTGTGCAATAGCTCAAGAAAATGGGATTACAAGCTTCTAGAACTTTTGTTGTATCAGCTTATTTTCCTATACCTGTAGCGTAGGACGGTAAGCATTTACGAAGGCTTTCTAAAAAATGAAAGAGAAATGCATACAAGTCTCATCCTTCTGTTTCTTAGGGCAACAAATGTTTGATTCCACAAGACGGCCAGTAGACAATACCCAAAGGAGGAAATTAAGAAAGGAGGTTTTGTTCCCTCCCCCTCCCAGAAACAAAAAATGAAGTCAGCACTACATTCTTTGAGAAGTTAAGCACACCCGAATCAGGTCTTTTAAAGTTAACCCTCAGTGTTCTGCCAAGAGTGCATTACAGCCTGGTGTTAAATTGCATCACTACTCCCATTGTGTGACATTAGTAATTCGCTGCACTGTGACAGAATGCAGCAGGCAGGTTTTGTCAGCCCATTCAACTCACGGAAAATCTGACCTCTGTAAAGACAATGGCTCAGGGCCCCTCTGACAGCCCCTCACCTGTTCCACATATTTTCTATAATGCGTCTATAAAGCCTCCACATCAATGCGCCAGTGAGGAAGAGAATTTAATTTCACAAGTAGAAAAATATTCAGAGGAATGTCCAGCAGTCAAATTAATCTCCTTTCAGATTTGCGGAATTGTTTTTGAAAATGTGATATGTGGACTTCCATTCCTTTGTAAATACATGCTATTAAATTTATGGCTTGATTCAGGCATGTAATGTGGTTCAATTATGGTTACTTTGTGGATCATAACTTCCCTGCACGGGTTCTAAATCTTTATCTTGCATGAATATATATTTTTCCTCCTTTTGTCCTGAATCATTCTCATTTTTACAGAGGGGGAGGTGCAGGGGCATCTCTGTGGCCACGCTGGGCACTCCCCTGGATACAGAGCTCTTTGCAGAGAGAACAAATTGATCCTCTGGCTTCGGGGTGCCCCGCAGTGCAGCCCGACAGAGGCGGAGAACAGCTGGGTGCGGAAGCAGGGTTTCGGTTTGCTCGCGGAAGAGTTAAGGACAGTCCTGGGACAAAGGCACCGTGACTGTTTGCATGGCTCCTCTTGTGGGCGCTGCCCCTCTGCCCAGTCTCAGAGCATCTTTGGCCAGGGTTCTGTTGGGAATGCAAGGAGCTCACCCCAAGACCTTCTGGGGTGCAGCAGAGCTTGGCCCCTTGTACTGTGCCGGCGCAGCAGCTGCCCTCCTACCCACCTGAGACCCTTCTCCAAGGCCTGTTCGTCCCCCACCAGCCCTGAATTTACACATGGAAAACAAAGAGGCAGGAAATATTTACACGCCCCTCCCCCCCACCACCACAAGGACTGTAAAATCAATGTGAGATCAACCTCCCCTCCCTCCTTTCCGGAGGACTCCCATCATTCTTGGACCTCGGCACAAGCAGAGGAGGTGGAAGTGACTTCACACGTCAAAGATAGGACTTCCAGAAAGGAAACTGACCATGCTTTCTGTAGGGTTTCTCCATCCCAGCTAAGCTCAGATAATAATAACTCATGAGATGCTATATTTTAATTTGCTTCTTTACCCTGCCAAAGTCTCCACTCAAGGTGAACTCCAAAACTGGCTGGTGCCAAATGTGAAGGAACCTCTCTACTTGGCCCTGTGTCCACTCAGAGGACCTTTGAGGTCCTCTGAGACCCTGGCCCCTTCCCACTATGCTCAGGGCCTTCTGCGGGAACATTTATTAGTCCACCTCTTATTTAATTTAATTTTTATTATTTTTTAAACTTTATTTATTTATTTGACAGAGAGAGAGACAGCGAAAGAGGGAACACAGGCAAAGGGAGTGGGAGAGGGAGAAGCAGGATTCCTATTGAGCAGGGAGCCCATTGTGAGGCTTGATCCCAGAACCCTGGGATCATGACCTGAGCCGAAGGCAGGTGCTTAACGGCTGAGCCACCCAGGCTCCCCTCCACCTCTTATTTTAAAACATAAGTCTGGTCGAATCTTGAGCAGTTGCTTGAATGTCCATTACTCCCTTTGCTGTCTGTCTAATGGAGCAGAATCTTGCGAGTCGAAGCTGCGCTGTGTATTCCCTTTGTAGAGACTTTGGACAGTGTTGCACAGAAGTAGTGGCTTCCATTTTTTTCTGAGGATGCTTGAATTTCCAGTGGTAAGCCAGTGATTTTTTTGTTTTAAAGAAATGCCTTAAAGGCTATGGCATTTCTCCATCTGCTCACACATGATGACAATTTTTTGGTAATGTTTTGGGTTAGTCTGCACCTAAGGAAGAGTGGCCGAGAAACAGATTTATGACAACCAAGAAGATCTAGTGTTCTATTCTTGCAACAGTAATTTCCTCTGTCCAGTTCACAAACAATTTTCATGGAGTCATTCCCTGGAAATAACAGTCTGGAAATTCATCTGCTGCATCTGGCCACTGCTCCTCTCACTCTAAACTCCCCAATCTACGGCCGCCAGAAAGGATCGCGCTGCTCCAAACTTGGTGACAAGGCCTTAGGAGGAGAAGCCAAAGGGATGCCTCTCTCTCTCGAGGAAGCAGGGTCTTCTGAATGTGGAAATGCCATGTCGTCAAGCAAAAGCATTCGGGAAGCAACTGTCCTAGAGTGTAGCCTCAGTCTGAAATAGTTCTTGACTTTGGGGTTGAAGCTGTGTGCTGATCTCGGGTGTCTCCTGGATTTTCTCAGAGTTGGCTGTCAGCCTCTCTTCAGCCCCACTCTGAGGTTGTTCTTCTTGGAGATTTGTTCCCCAGCCCCAGTGTCTCATGACTGGATTGCAGAAGGATTGGAAAAGAATCCTCTCTATTCTGGAGAGTTTATCTTCCTCCAAACACAAGCTTGGCATTTCTTAAACGTAGACCTTACTGCACAAGGAAAGTGGCCCACGTCAGATGCCCAGGAGACCTTGGCCGGGCCTCAGCCACTGGCGTGACCTTTGTGCCTGCCCCCCTCTGCTCTCGGCCGTACGTCTCAGAGCCCGCGCAGTCGCACATGTGGACACTTCACAGCTGCACGGCTCAGAGCCCAGATGCTGGAATGTGTTTTTACAACAGCAGCAACAGCGGTGGCAGCTTGGGGGCCGGTGGAACTCACTGCCTGCCTGGCTCCCACTCAAGCTTTTTTGCTCGCTCTTCCGCAAAACTTTTGCTTAAGAGGACAGACTGACACTCTGTTAGCTGCTTTGCTGGATGCCATTGTGTTTTGACTTGCTTTTGATGGCACAGACGTTATTGGCTCTGGGGGTCAAGTTTCTGTGTAAACCACTGCTACGGTGTGTGACGAGTCGGTGAATTCAATGTCCATAATAAGACCTTGCCATATCTTGAAATCCTCTAAGTCTTTCAGTGGTGTGGACCAGCTAGCCAGAAATCAGCTGGATCTGGCAAGACATGATGAGCCAAATTCTCCTCCTGGGCAAGGAGAGCTGGGGGCCAATCTAAAAGCATAAAAGGAATTCTTGTATATATTTGGATGTCCATTTGCAGGGGCTGGGACAGGGAAGGGGATAAGTTTCTCTCCTTCTCACATTACTTACACAAACAATGCATATGTTTCCCGGGTCTCAGAGCCCTAAAAATGGGTGGGGTAAGAGATGGAAATTCCATTCACAACGCCAGCAACGTGAGGGCATTGATTGCCAAGCAAAGATTCCCCTTGAGCAGTGCATCTTTTGGATGTTTTGCAGCCTATGGGAATGGATTCCATGAAGCTGATGGGAAGATAGAAGGAGGGAGATAAGAATGTCTTCTGGCATCATGGAACACCTGAGTGCTAAAGGATTCAGCCCCTGCTTCCTGTAAGCTAGTTTTGCAGCAAGTTATTGAGTGCCTGTGCGTGAATGCTAGATTGTTCTGTCTTCTGTGTCTCACAGGACTTCGTTTTAAGTTGTCCCTTGTGGACCAGGAGAAGAAACTGAGCTCAAAAGGTTCCACTTGCTGTTTAGGTGAGCCTTGCGTATGACAAGATGTCCTTTTATGCCTCCTGCTCCGGTTCTTACCACCTTTCCCTCACAGTCTCTTTGCTGGCCACTGAAGTTCTCTACATGCTCCATGCTCTCCTTTCCCTGAGGACCTTTGCACATGCTGTCCCTCCCCCACGAGTACTTGCTTTCTCTTCTTTCTACCTGACCATCCCTGACTTCTCTCACAGATCTCCAGCTCCACATCACCCTCCCCAGGGAGCCTTCCCAGATGCCCAGGCCTGGGGAAAGTGGCTCCCCTAAGGTTCCCATGGCAACCTGTGCTTCTCCTGAGTAGAGTCTGCCTCTAGTTACATCTCTGATGTCCCATCTAGCTTGATAAACTGTGCTCAGGAAGGGATTTCTAGATAGTGATTGGTACATGATAGGTTTTTAAATAAATATTTGTTGGATGATTGAATGCAGGTCTAAGTTCTATTGACCCTTCCACTCCAGTCTCACATCATGCCCAAAACATCTAGAAGGAGAGGGTTCTTGGGGCTAAAATTATATTAATAATTGCTACATTTTCTGAGCACTTACTATGTGCAGGAAACCTTTGTAAATAAATTAAAAGCCTTAATATACATTATGTATAAATGGAACAACATTGTGAAGGGTGTGTCTATATTTCTGTTTTTCACCCTATGTCATGGGGATGACTGCACTTCTCTCCTAGCAAAACAGAATGGAGCAGAGGCTTGGTGGCACTGTCGTCAGGGGTTCCTTGGCCCTAACCTAGTTTGGTAGCTCTGCTAGTAGTTTGGTATATCAGGCAGAATAAACTAGATTATGCTGTAATGATGACAAACAAAGAAACTCCCACATCTCAGTGACATAAAACAAAACAGTCTCTCTCATCCATACCTCATTTCATAGAGGTGAGTTATTCTGCTTGCTATAGTCACTCAGGGACCCACGATGGAACAGCCACCAATTCAGACGTGAACAGTTCCATGCTGGAAGAGAATGGAATGATGAAGCATCTCACACAGGGAATTCACGCATAGGTCATTTTTTATTGCAGCTCTTCCGGCCTGTATAGTCTCTTGGTCATACCTCAAAACAAAGGGCTGGACAGGATAGTCCTCTCCACCTAGAGTTAGTATCACACCTGGCATTATCTACTCGTGGATGTCAGTGTGAAAGGTCATCAGAGCACAAGACTCTATTTCTCCCATGGTGATGGTCCATGGGCTCACATCATGTGTATTCCTTTCTTAGCTTGCATTAGCAGTCGGTATTACTTAAAGGCATCTCAGCCCGATGAAAGTTATGGATATGAATTAAAAGGGAAAAAAAAACCCTCTTTACCATCCTGTCAATTCATTTCCTTCCTTTTACACTACACTGAAGTGAATTTATAACAGCAAGTCTCTTGGCTGTAAGAATTAGTGGCCTCTAAAATAATAATAGGAAAGTTGTAATCATGACTCTGACCTATGGCTCTGCTCCTTTAGCCCCAGCCTTGGACTGGCATGTTGGTGCCAGGACGTATGGCTTATGTTGTCATCATCCGCATTATTTAGAAAAATTTCAGAGCTATGGCAAGATGAAGGGATTCCTGAAATTCCTGTACTTTAGTACCAGCGAGCCCAATGTTGAAAGCTCTTCTGCCCTCCCATGAACATATCTTTTAGGAGTGGGCTTGGGGGAGGATAGGGGAAGCTGATTTATTTCTTTGGCACATCCTATCTGTTTTTATTCAGATATTTCGAATGTTGAAAATTTTTATATTGGTTTACTTAGTAAGGCGGTCAGACTGCTGACAATGAATGCCTGCCATGTGCCAGGAGTTAGGGATGCAGAAACCAGTGAGCCGTGGTTTCTGCCCTCAAGGATTGCATACTCTAGTGAAGACTTAGAAAACAAATAGACAAGAAGGGAAGGATTTAAGAGGCTGCTATTATTTTCTTCTCTGAGCAAGCCGTATATACTTAGGTTACATGCAAAGTAAAACATTCTTGGACTTGTCTACTAAACCTTAGCCCTCTGACTTTAAATATTTGAGGGCATTCTTAGGAATTCATTTGTAAGATCAAAATATTTAGTTCAGTGGACGATGAGCTCCTGGAGGGCTCTTGGTATCCCGATGCTTCCCAGAATACAGTCGGTGCTCAATAGATAAATGTAAATGAATAAATCCAGAAATCAGGCATACTCTAGTTGGAACCAAATACACTGGTATTGACTGAATACTCCTGCAAGGAATCTAAAGATGAGAAAGATGGCCTCCTTGTCCTCTGGGGAATAGTTTCACTATATATGTACTATATGGGGGTGTATTTTAAATACACCTGTGTAAATAAATATAGGCACTATGTGTTCTTGTGTGAATGTGCATGTGGTTGTGTGTGCGTGCGTGTGTGCGCGCATGTCCATATGCACTCATATATACACTTTGGCCGCTGAAATGAAACTCCATCTTGACACCGTTCACTTAATGAGAAAGGTCTACCTAAATGGCCTCCCTGAGAACCCCAGAGTCCTCACACAAGGAGACGGGCACATGTGAAACCACACCAAATTGCTGGTTTGCATTGGTATCTGGTGTCCTGTAAGCCTCGTGGGCAGGTAACACGGCACAGATCCCCACAGCTCTGTGGGCCATTTACATGGAGGGTCAGCTCTAATTTTATCTTGCACAAACAAATAATCTGTGGTTACATCTAAAAGTTGTACTTAAAATTCAATTTAACGGTAGCTTAAATTTTTTGTTCATGAGGTATGCAAAACCTACTGGGATGTTATGCCTTATAAAAGAAATAGCTTCTGAGTAAAGTTGGCGTATCTGGTTATCCTGAAGACCTTCTACTCCCAGCCAAGCCAAGAGAAATGGAAGAAGGCCGGCCTTCGCTTCTCCACTTCTGGGTTACTTGGGGAGCACAAGAAAGTGGGAAGGGGCATGCATTGAGAAAGGATGTGTTGTCACGTTTTCCAGATCTCCCTTATAAGGAGGGTACACGCAGTCCTGAGCGTCAGTTACTGACAGGAGACAAATACATCCTGATGCCAAAGCCAATGTGAAGTCATCGTTATTTTGGATGGGGCCAAACTGATAAGGAAGGCTCTTTTCTCAGAAGAATGTCTTACTGTTTGGAAGTTCACAATCCACTCTATAGGATTAAACAGAAGAATAATAAATTATCCTTCCTTTATCCTTTGAGTATCTGCTGAAAAGATCAGCACTGAGTGGTTATTGGATCCTCTTTACTTAGTTTAGACAGGTGAGGAAAAGCAACCCTGTGTCAGGGAAAATGTCACCCAAGACAAGAGCTTAGAGATGATTTCTTTCGCTCAGGGCACGGCTTAATGGAAGAAAAAAAATCCTGCCTCTCCCCTCTCTCGCCAGGAACGCAGGGTGTGTTTCTGCATTCCCAGACCCTCTCTGCTCTGTTTCTCACAGAGGCATATGGAGAATGTCTGGAGAGACACGGGAAAAACAAAGGTTCAGGAAAACATATGTCCAAGACTCCCCCCAGACAGCAGCCAATAAATCCCAAGCCTATGTGAGCCTGTGGCCCGGGATCCCTCTGTTTCCCATGACCGATCCCACTGGGGAAACTGAGGCAATAAACATGTGCTCTGGGACCTGTGACTCAGACAAGGGCCTTGCCTCTGGAGCAGTTGTCTGCATGGGAATGTAAAGAAATTCCTCTGTGTCAGCCACTGTCCATCCTCCATCCCCGCGCGGGGCATGGTAGCACACAGACGGAGGGATTCGTGTGATAATACTCTCACAAAGGTGTGGGCCTGGCACGGGGCACCTATTTCCATTGCTGCCTCAGCCCTGGTGGCACGTATCCCCGTTGGTGTTCTCACAGCCTCAACACTCCTTCCTACCCCACTCCCTATCCTGTCCCAAGGAGGGCAAGAGAAACTCCCGTATTTGAGTTTTTGAGACAGTATTGAAAATCCAAAAAGTGTTGATCACAAAAGCAAGCATTTCCACAGAAAATACAGAGTGGAGCTGGACAAAGCAGCATTTAGGACTTGGAAAGTCTGAAAAGCCAGACCATAGCAGAACAGCCCTGCATACTTTTGATTCAATTCCATCTTCCTGGCCTTTGTCTTCCCTTTAAAATTTCATTGGTGGTTTCACAACCTTTGAAGGTAAAGTCTTCTCATGGCAATATCTTGAATGACACCCCAGGTGTGTCCTGAGATTGTTAATGTGAAAAATGCTGCAATAGATTGTTCCATCCTCTTGAAATGGCCCACGCAGATAATTAGCCCAGTGCTGCTCACATTTTCCTCAAAGGAGGGGGATCATGTATTGTAGTGAAGGAGAATAGAGCCCGGGGCCCACAGACCCCACTGATGAGGCATGGTGGCTCTTTCATCTGTGGCAAGCATGTAAAATTCAAAGCATTTGAACACTTTCCATTTCAAAACATGTAGACGGACTGAAATACATATGGGAAAGCCTAAATTATACTTTAGAGAGTACATATCAGTGGTACTAAACTTTTGGTGTGTATTGAGAAAAAGAGAAGAAGTTGTTCAATGTGGAGATTCGAGGTCTTGTGTCTGAGGGTACTGGGTTGACAGGGCTCACGGGTACTTAGGAGTCTGCATATAATGCCAATGAGTGTAGACCCAGGATTCCACTTTGGGGATTAATGATTTATATTTTGAGGCTAGAAAGGGACAAATTATTAAAGTATGAGATAAATTGACATGGACTCAGTGGAATCATTGCTTGGCAAACTTGTTTCTGAATGTGTAACGGGAGAGTTTCCAGGGGTATTGGCGGTGACTGGTGAGTGTTATTTGATGGCTTTCTCTTTCGACTCTGTCAGTACTGTGTCACCGACTGTCATAATTAAGAGGATCCCTGAATGGTGCCTACAAACTCAGAGCATCTGAACTGAATGTGTTGCCTGGTTATCACAAGCAGCATTAAGTCCCAGTTATACGCCACCATGAGGAGCATTGACTTTTCAAAGTAGATGGCGTGAAGCTCTCAGAGGATTGTTGCATATGGGGAGTCCTGCTTGTCTTTGTCCTTCAGATGGACCTCTCTGGATGTAGTGTGAAGGGTGGCATTTTGAAGAGGTGGAGACCAGAGCCTGGAAGACTGGTGGCAAGCTTCTGTTGGATTCTGGGAGAGAGAGGTGGGTCTGTAGCAGAGCAGTGGTAGTGAGAATGGGGTAGAGGGTGAGGAGGAAAAGTTCAGAACTACCTGTTTGGATGTGAGGGTTGAAAGCCATGGGGACTGGTGACTGGTAAGCCAGAGTGTGGTGTGGGGGTGGAGGAGATTGGGCGGTTTGTTCTGGATAGGGCACACTTCATGTTTGTGGAGTGTCATGATGAAGCTGCTCCACCTTCCTTTTGACCCCCAGGAGGTTTGATGTCAGCTGCATGGGCCATCTCAACCTCCTTACCAGAGTCTTCCTTTCTCAGGCAGGTCACTGTATCACTCACTCCCTTTGCTGTGGCTACCCCAGGTCATGTGGCACGCGAGACATGTGTTTGTTCCGCTCTCTGGGATGGCTGTGATCACCGGCCAGTCTTCAGAGTATAGCAGAGACCCCCACCCCCGAGTCCCCATCAAGGGAAGGGCTTCCCACCTTCTCAGTTCTTAGGGTACAAGATAATTTTTGGTTCCCTGAAACACTTCCTCTGCTTTTCCAAACGTACCACCAGTTCTTGGGTCCCTTGAGGGGTCAATCTCCTTGGCTTAGTAGGTAGTTTCTTATTATTCTGGTCACAGTCTGTGTAGAGCTGGGGACAAGTTGACAGACCTAGAGACATTCCTTTGTCATGGCTAGTCGTGGTTCTGGCACTTTGAACATCATTTGACAAAACTTGTCAAGATTTACAGTAACAAAACCTAAAGGTGGTGATGTTACTGATTCTGAGGAAATATCAAGTTATGCATCAGCATTAGTTTGTTTGCTTACTCAGGAGAAATTTGATGGGCACATTTCATTTTGATTCAAAATATGATAATGTCATGCAGAGCATGTGTGCTGTGAATTTTGGCAACTTTGCATGGAGAGCTTCCAACAGACAGTTTTCAAGTAGCCTCCCCCTCGACTTCGGTATCTTCTTTCGTAGACTTGTGTGTGAGGGGGTCCCGTTTGGTGACCTTTGCATATTGATGTGTCTTGATGAAAGGTGTGAGTGGGCTTACTATTTTAATTATGATATTCTTTTTTTAAGATTTTATTTATTTTTATGACAGAGAGAGATCACAAGTAGGCAGAGAGGCAGGCAGAGGGAGAGGGGGAAGCAGGCTCCCCGCTGAGCAGAGAGCCTGATTTGGGGCTCGATCCCAGGACCCTGAAATCACTACCTGAGCCGAAGGCAGAGGCTTTAACCCACTGAGACACTCAGGCACCCCTAATTATTATATTCTTGTGTATGGGTCTGTGTGAGTTGTGGTTTCTGCTAACAAAAAAGATAAAACAACTCGAGAGATATTTTTCTGTTCTTGAATCTCAGGGGCACTATAACTGGAGGTGATTATTTTTACTGATTGAAAATACAAATATATGGATAGTATTTGGAGTTTGTCTTCCCTAAGAGTACAAGAAAGGCTTTATTGCTAGGCCTTATGATGGATGACTTACCAAGGATTCTGTTTTCTGGGGCTCTTCATGCTCCAGGTTTTGGGACTTCTAAGGCAGGTTCAGACCCCAATCAGGCTCTCCCTTAGAAGGCCAGTCTCTGAGTCTACCCTTCTTTCCACCTCCACTTGTGTCAATTGATCCATATTCTAGGACTCAGCTCAGATATTATCTCTTCCCTGAAACCTTCCCAGATAACTGTGGCTAGAAATGATCCCTCCCTCCCACCCAAGGTAATCCTTTCACAGTCTTTTTGTTCTTGTTCCCCTTCTTCTCATCCTCTTCTTCCTCCTCATTTTTTTCTAGCACATTTTACTCTAGTTTTGTCACAGTTAACTTTTAATCTTCTGGTCCTAGTGTAAGTCCTTTGAAATTAGGGACCATGTTTTTTTTTACATAGAGTCCAAGTGTTAAGCTTAATGATTTGCCTTAAGGTGAGTGATAAAAATTTTTGGGAGACTCACCAATGAATTCTCCATTCATTTGTTAACTCAGCAGTTACTTGTTGAGAGGGTCAAGGACTGGAGGACATGTTTGCCTAATAAGCCAGATGGGCTCCTAGGAAGCTCTTATGATACCATGGTTCATAAGACCACCCCCACCTCCTTACCTTATTTCATTCCTTCCTTCCTTCCTTCCCTCCCTCCCTTACCTCCCTCCTTCCTTCTCTCCTTTCTTCCTTCCTTCCTCCCTCCCTCCCTTCCTTCTTTCCTTCCTTCCTCTCTTTTTTACAAAAAGAAATATAGATTTCTTTTTGGAGGAAAATTCTTATCATACTGCAAGTGGAAAAGTAGTATCACTTTACCATAATTGATTAAAGCATAAATGTGGGATTCCCAGAAGGATACACATTTACCATGTGACACACTAAGTTGCACTTTCCATGTGCCCCTGCTCTGCTGTGAACCATGATGCTACTCGAACAACACGTTGAGAAATGCTAGTCCACACTGGGGAATGCCAAAGAGCCCTGGGTAGAGAGAGGTCTTTCTACCCACAAAATTGTGTTGTTTGGGAAATGTTACTGTGTCTCTTTGAATTTCCATTTCTTCAGCAAAGAAAAGGGAATAATAAAGGCTCTCTTTCAGAATTGATGTATCATAACAACATAACGTATGCAAAGTAATATTTAGTCCAATGCCTGGCAACAAAGGTAGAGGAGAATGAATAATTTAAAGACTTCTTTATTTTTTCCAGTGAGCAAATGTGATGACAATTTTTGTCAGAGAAGGCAAGCAGCAAGTACTGAAAGTGTTGTCATAGATCTGGAATGACTCTTCATTATACTTGAGTCATTTCACATTTGAAGGTCTTTGGTGGGAAGAGGTTAAGGGTGTGAATGTGTTTCTCCCCATGATCAGGATCATAGAATTAGGACCCTGAGAATAAGTTCTAACTCACACAGTCTTATTTCCTTATGGTCCCTTCTTTCCTCACCACTCTGCTATCCTACCACTTGGGGGCGCTCCATCTACCCGGTCTCCAACAATGTCCTTCTCTTTGGGTTCCTGTTCAGCATTGGGGAGAGCTGTTGTTTCTTGAGTCAGGTGAGGAGAGGGAGTGTGAGATAGTGGCTCGGAGGAAGGGGCAAGATGTGCCGGCGCCTGGCCNGTTCTAACTCACACAGTCTTATTTCCTTATGGTCCCTTCTTTCCTCACCACTCTGCTATCCTACCACTTGGGGGCGCTCCATCTACCCGGTCTCCAACAATGTCCTTCTCTTTGGGTTCCTGTTCAGCATTGGGGAGAGCTGTTGTTTCTTGAGTCAGGTGAGGAGAGGGAGTGTGAGATAGTGGCTCGGAGGAAGGTGACAGAGCACTTGCCGGGGCTCTCTGGCACTGGGCCTCGGGCTGCCAGTGACCCCGGGCTCCTCTGAGCTCTTGTGGTTTTGGCATCTGGGGAGAGAGCTCTTCGGCCAGCCCCTGCCTCCCACTCCATTCCTGTTGTAAGCCATCCCTCTGGCCCCATGGCAACCTTCAGGAGCTGGGAAGCAGCCCACTCAGCAGGGCTCCCTGCTCTACGCCCACCATGCGGCCCTTCTGTGGGTTGTGGTGTTATCACCAGAGCAACCAAGGGAAAGAGGGCAGCTCACATTTATCAAGTGTTAGGGAACATCACGTACCAGGAACGGGAGTGCTGATGTCTCACACTCACTGGGGCAGTTAAGTCCACAGGAGCCAGACTACTTTCTAATGGGTGGATAAACAAATTAAAGCAGAAACTTCAGAAAGCAAATTATTTCCCAAAGTCCTTCCATTTTACTGATAGGTAACTGAAGTCCCAAGAAGTGGCAACTTCTCCAAGGCCAGTTACTAAGCAGAGCTACCAGCAGTTCCTAGCTCAACGGCCAGGAGTAGATTTGTAAGTCTGTTCATTGGTACTCACAACTCATTCATTTTGTACCTTTTTATTGTTTAGAACTTTTGTAATTATTTTATAACTATTACAATGAAGGTCAGATGCCTAGACAAGGTTACAAAAGTACTTCAGCTCCTATTGTAACTCACATTGCAACGCAAGTGAAGAAGATATAATATTTGCAGGCTTTGTAATTAAATTATAAAAAAAATCACAAATGAAAACAGTTTAAGCTTTTAAAATTGATATCTAGCTTTAGGAAATGAAGTTTCTACTACCGGCCGACCGTGCAGCAAGGCGGAGGCCTCTATTTCAATTCTCCAGAGGCCTGCTGTTTTCTGCGCAAAGTCATTTTTTCTCTTCTTCATTTTTCCCCCAGCCCTCCGGCCCTGCTATCTTCTTCACACTATCTTACGTACGTGGGGTACAAGCACAGAAAAAGATAGGTCCTGACCCAACAGTAAAAACTGAATGTGACAAAAATTCAGTGTGGTGAGTTTAAATTCTAATTATATCTGGGATCTATCCACACTCTCCAGCGTCTCCCACTGGACTCAGCACAGTGCTCTTCCAATTGGCTTCCCCAAATCCACCCTGGCACCCTCCACTCTGTTCTCAGCTATCTTTGTCTCTTCAAAATATCATACCACCCACCCCAAACTCGAAACTCCCACTGGCCCATAAAACTCTGCAAGGAGTTGTCTTTCTAATATTTCCCTTCCCAAGCCATCCCACACTTGCTGGTTTCTGTCTTATGGGGTGTTTTCAGTTCCTCTGACTCCCTGAATGACCCATACTTCCTTCACTTAGTTATTCTTTCTCATCCTTATGAATGCAGCACTCCTTAGGGAAGCCCAATCTGCTAGAGAACCCGGTTACAGACTCTCTTAACACTGTAATTTTTCTTCAGAGCACTTTTTACAGTTGCGATTTTCTATTTGTGCAATTACGTGAGTAATGTCTATCTTCATGTCAGCCTTGCTCCTATAAACACACAAAGTGAGTTCTCAGCTCCGTGAGGGCAGGCAACAATGTCGTAGGCTATCTGGTGTAGAGTTCCAGGAGGGAGTCCAATAAAACCTTTGAGCACAGAGACTAAAATGTGCTGTGTTTTGTACCCACAGCACACAGAGCAAGTCCTGACTCTGGAGATGCATGTTGAATTTGTTTTAATTTAGTAACCACCACAAAGAAAAATGCAGTCTTGTGATACCACTTTAGGGGTTGGTGGACAAGAGCCCTTGGTTCAAGGCTGCCTTCAGTTGAAATATACTCTTTCTACATAAATTTTGTCCAGTCTAGACAGTCTCATGACAAGTGGAGACATTCTTAAAATACAGTAGTCTACCATGAGGTGAGCTGTAACAGTGAATTTTTCATCCCACAAATATTGGGGGTGGGGAAAGCCTGAGTGAGCTATTAAAAGGGCCTCTTTTGGTTTCTTAATGCCGCATAGACGTTTTTGCAGAAAGTGCAGGTGAGCCCTACTCGTGTGCAGCAGAATACCTTAGGTGACCTTCGGAAAAGTATCTAAGACTTGAACAATGGTTTTCCTTTGCATCAAAAATG
Organism: Ailurus styani; assembly: GCA_002007465.1. Taxonomy (NCBI): domain Eukaryota; kingdom Metazoa; phylum Chordata; class Mammalia; order Carnivora; family Ailuridae; genus Ailurus; species Ailurus styani. The sequence goes on along the minus strand of LNAC01001022.1, from coordinate 99,909 downwards.
TATTACCCTCTTGCCATGGATGTAAGTAAGCTCTTAATTCCTCAGCCCATCCTCTTTCTTCTTTCAAGCATTCATCACCCATCCTCTTTCCTAGAGACTCATCTTCCCACAAGCTGAGGTTAGTTGCCATTAGGACATTTCCACAATCACTTCAGCTCTTCCCCTCCTTGATGCTCCCAAGGAAAGAAAACATTGACCATTTTGTTTGAAACTGAGACTATTGAGAATATATCAACTTAGAGAAGTTTTAAGAAGTTGTACTGGATTCCTTGCAGTCCAGATTCTGGTCTAAACTTGTCCCATAGTGTTACATGTTATTTTCCGATGCTGCTATGGTTTAGCCAAGGAGCTCTCTGGTATCAGGAAGAAAGATCTAGAGCTTTCACCCTAGTTTTGCCCCTCATTAGGCACGGGATCCTCTGATCTTTGGTTTCCTCGCTTGTGAAAACAGGGTTTGTAAGCCTATTTCTCAGGGTCATCATGAAGATTATGTGAGAAAGCCCATGAATAAGCGCCAGACACAGAACTAGGCAGAAATAGAATTTCATAAATGTGAATTTCCTACCAGTTGTCGGTTTTCTTCCCTAGCTGAGAAATTTGGGAAGAATGCAAAAGTTATACTATAGACAGAATTCCAGAAAGAATTTGGGTGAAGTTGGCTGATAAAAGTGTTGATTATGAAGGTGGTAGCTACTGTGCTAGTCTATCTACCTACCTACTATCCATCATCTATCCATCTTTCTGTCCATCTGTTCATTCATCCATTCCCTATCTATCTATCATCTATCTATCTTCATCATCATCACCTATCCTAATCTATCTACATACCTATGTATCTACCCGCCCCCACACGTGTACATACACATAAACATGAATATGAATACAAATAATTAAACTTGGGGTAGCAACCTTTGTCCCAGATGAAAGGGACTGTTTTAAATTTAAAGAGTTTCCACTCAAGTAATTAAAAACATATGACAGCTGTGGACCCTTGACCTCCAGATTTGTCTTTCTAATTGCTTCCTGGACATCTGCTTCCCACACATCTGCATGTGTGAAGTCACAAAATCCACTTACAAGGTTTACCTTCCTATCTGCTTCACTTCTTGATATTTTCCATCTTGGTTAATGGGATCATTATCTGTCTATGAAGTCACCTAAGCCAGAAACCAAAGACATCTGTATTTGGTTTTCTTCTTTCTTACATCCAGCTCCCTTGATTGGTACCCTACTGCCTAAACATGACTTGCTTGGTTCTGTCCCCTGTTTGGCATCCCCTCTTCCAAGGCCAGATCTGTAGAAGTGAAAGTTAAGATCATCATCACTTAGAAGAGAAAATGGATTCTGTATTTCTTAAGACAAATTTATGTAACCAATCTCAAAGTAAATTTTGCAATTACACAGTTGGAGGGGAACTCTGGAAACAGGTGCTGAGTTTTCCTAAGGAAAAGGTACATCCTGGCCACCTCTCTTTCCTGTCTCCTGTCCGTAGAACTTGGGCCTCACCCATCCCATTGAAGCTGTGAGAACTATGACTTAAAATCAATGATCTAATTGCTCTTACACATTTTGAGTTCCTGTCAAGAAAATGAATATGTATGTTTATAAATAAATATATTTATTTCCACTGCCCAACTCTTATAAGTCCTACTTATTTTTTAAACTATATCCATGCTCTCTATTTTTGAAGGTCTTCTCTTCTTGATTTCTTCATGTAGTCCTTGAAATCTAAAGATGTGAATTGTATTTATTGTTCATTGATTGAAATGTAATATTCCTACTGAATTGTTATTTCCTTCTCTTAAGTTTGGTTGGAGTGTTCCATGCATTTAAATAAACCTTTCCTGGATTGAACAGGTTCTTAATGTTTCTACTGTGTCCTTAGTATCTTTAGTACCCTAACTATTCATAACATCCAATGAACTATTGTATGATAAGGAATCTGGCTGGTCTTCATCCCAGGCTCCTTGGATAGAATCTTGAACCTTTGGAATTTCTTAATAGAAGCACCTTTGTTATTCATGTTGGATCCCTCAGACCACATATGAGTTTATGCTAATAAGCTGACTCCTGGTAGGTCCCCAAGTAGTTTTAGAATGAGGGCTGGTCATGCCATAAAGAACAAACATGTGATTAGAGGGTTGAAGTTTTGAACAAGGTGGCACCTTCAGACTGACTTCTTGACCTCTGGGGAGGGGATGGGAGCTGTAGATCGAGTTCAGTCATGTGGCCAATGATCAGTCAATTGTGCCAATGTAATGAAATCTTGCAAGAAACTCTGGACATCAGAAGCTTGTGTGAGTTTCCTGGTTGGTGATATACATTGATGTGCCAGGAGGATGACACATCCTGAGGACATATTTGGGATCCTCTCAAATCTTGCTCAGTGTGTCTCTTCATTTGGATTCATTTAATTTGTAACTTTTATAATAAAACTGTCATTATACGTTTGGAGCTTTCCTGAGTTCTATGAGTCATCTTAGTGAATTATCAAACCTGAGGGGGTCCTGGGAACTCTTAAGTTCTTAGCCAGTTGGTCAGAAGTGTGGGTGGTCTGGTACTCTCAAGCTTTTGGCTTGTGTCTGCAGTGAGGGCTGACTTGCGGAGGCCTGAATCCTAAATCCCTGAAGTTTGACCTACCTCTGGGTAGTTAGTGTCAGGATGGCATTGCAACTATTGCTTGTCTTCTGTATTATCAGAGTTCTCCCGAGAAACAGAACTGAAAGGAATGTATAGACCTATAAAAGAGACTTATTAATCAAATCATGATTATCGAGGCCGAGAAGCCTCACAATATGCCTTCTGTAAGCTGAAAAACCAGGAAAGCCAGTGTGTAATTAGGTATGAGTTTGAGGGCCTGGGAATGGCAGGGGATAGAGGGAGTGCTGGTGGTGTAGGTCCTGTGCCCAGAAGCTTGAGAACCAGGAGTGCCAAAGTCCAAGGGCAGGAGAAGATAGATGTCTCAGCTCAAGCAGAGAGAAAATTCACCCTCCCTCTGCATTTTTGTTCCATCCTGCCCTGACATGGGTTAGATGATGCCTGTGCACATGGTTGAGGATGATTTTCTTTGCTCCATGTGTTGATTCAAATGCTAATCTCTTCCAGAGACCACCCCCACCCCCGCCACCTCACAGACACACGCAGAAATGATGTCTTACCAGCTATTGGGCATCCCTTAGCCCAGTCAAGCTGACACACACAGTTAACCATCAGTCCTTCTATCCTGCTCTCAATCTGTTACATTGCGCATCCTTCCAGTAGAGCCTTCTGCTTCAGCTAGGCTGACCAGCTCTCTGCTCCCCTCAAGTTCCGTGCTTCTTTCAGCCTCTGATCAGGACACCTTTCCCCTCCTGTGACACCACTGTTTCACCCATCAAGATATAGCTCCCGCCCGACCTCTTCCTTAGGACATTACCTCTTATGCTGTGCTCTTCCTTCAACACAGGAAATTAATGTTTATTTTGAGAATAGATTGTTTTCCTAACAGCATAGGAAAACACAGTGAAGTTCTTATACTAGGCTTCCTATTAGGGGAAAAAAAATTTCCTTCTCTGCTTAGCATAGTGATGCAAACTTACAACTTAACATGTACTGAGCAATTGAATAGCGACAGATTAAAAGGACACTTGTGCTTACATTGATATAGACTGTAGACTGCACTAACTGACTGTAAAGCTTTAGGTTTGGAAGGGACTTTGAAGGTCATCTGGTTAAGATGGCTTTGTTTTGTTACTAAGCCTACTAAGGCACTCCATAAATATTTGTGGAATGAATAAAGATAAGGAAAGATGAGCCCCTGGGAATAATTGACTTGCCTAAGTCCCAACGCTATTAATATTTATTAAACAAATGAATCTAGATTAACCCAGTATAGCAGTAGGATGGCTCTTTCCCATTTCCACGTGACCCCAGTTAGCAGCCACAGTCTCCTCCCTCACTTGGTTATTGGATGTGAATCTCTTTTCTGGTGCTAATAAGGCTCAAATGATCATACATATCTTAGAGAGTGAATGGTTTTTTACTCATTCTTTTTGAAATAGAAAGGCTCTATCTCAGATCAATGTTTAAATCCTTAATGAACATTTCCTCTTAGAAGGCTTACCTTAGGGACGCCTGGGTGGCTCAGTTGGTTAAGCAGCTACCTTCAGCTCAGGTCATAATCCCAGGGTCCTGGGATCAAGCTCCACATCGGGCTCCTTGCTCGGCAGGGAGCCTGCTTCTCCCTCTGCCTCTGCCTGCCACTCTGCATGCTTGTGCTCTCTTTCTCTCTGACAAATAAATAAGTAAAATCTTAAAAAAAAAAAAGAAGGCTTACCTTATGTAGAATGAAATAAACTTAAATCCATAAGCCTAATATCTAGGATGAAAGGGAAGTCACAAAAAAAGGCAAAGTACCCCAAATTTGGGTCTAGTTACCACATATATGTAAATCCTAATTATTTCTATAAAATTGCTTGCTTATTTCCTTCTGAATAATAGCACAAAGACACTTGCTTTCTAAGTAGTGATAGTTTGTTGCCTAGAAAGATGTTTTGGGTATTTCAAGAAGTAATATTTATAGCGACTTTGCTAGTTTTTCAGATGAGCAATGCTGCTGGTGATGGACTAATCCACCAAGGGAAGATTGTACAGGACCCTCTCTATACTTCAGGACTTTGAGCAAAATTATTTACTTGGTATCTTTTAACTATAATCCATCAGAGTTAGCTTGGAAGAGCTCCAAAAGTCATTTCCAAGTGGATATTTATAGAGCATATAAGAGGCAGAGAGGAAAAGAAAATAGTATACAACAGGGTTTTGTCTTTGTTGCTTAAGCATAAAGTAGAAATCTGGGGATCGCCTCCACTTACCCATAGCCTGGGGAATCTTGTCTAGAATGTATCCTCTGGAGCCTTTGGTTCTCTGTATGCAACTGTCCCATCATTCCAGGGGAAAGCGATCTCCAGTCTCTGTGGTATCAGCAGCACGCCTGAATGCTTTTTGACAGCATGGAAATCACAGTAAGATCTTGAATCTGATTTATCCTGAGGAAGGACAGAATTGTCCATGTTAAGGTTGATGAGGATTCTTAGAAAGAGAAGGGAGAACATTGTCTCCCATGCTTGGACTCCTGTAATAAAACCATCACAGGAGCAGAACTGGACTGAATTGTGTGACCACAGCAGGTTCTTTACCCTGTGCATGTCCTTGTTCTTCATTTATAAGATGACAACAACAATCCCTACCCTACCCACTCAGGCTTTTGGTAAGTACTGAATGCGATAACATCTGTAAAGATTCAGAGTGGTGCCCAGCACTTAGAAACCATAAGAGACTCCTAATCTCACAAAACAAACTGAGGGTTACTGGGGGGTGGGAGGGTAGGGATAGGGCGGATGGGTTATGGACATTGGGGAGGGTTTGTGCTTTGGTGAATGCTGTGAAAGATGTGGGCCTGATGATTCACAGACCTGTACCCCTTGGGCAAAGAATAAAAATAAAATTAAAAAAAAAAAAGAAAGTGCTCAGTAATTTTTGTGAGTCAACTTATGCAAAGATAGCAACAGTTGCTAAGTATACCATATATCCTGTATGAGGCATGACACAATATACTTCAGTACTATAATGGAGTAGAATAATTGAACAATTGACATTCCCAGGCCCAAATCTTTCCTTTAATACTCAGCTGTTTGTTTTAATCAAAATATATCATTCCCTTTAGGGCATTCCTTACCTTCCATGGTTATTTACTTCCTAGAAAAATCTTATGGATTTGTTTAAAGATAATTACCGAGTCTTTAGGTTCTCTGAAAGTATGCTTTTTGTTGCATTTTAGGGGAAATAAAATTGTGTGATTCAAAGCAATTCATTAGATTTTAATGAATATTAATGGGATAATACAACATAAAGATAAAAGACGCTTAGTTTATAGTTCAGTTAGTGATCAGCTCATCTAATGATGACGTTCTGTAGTTATCTGATAATAGCAATTCTAGAAATTGAAGGCAAAAGGAGCTACGTGGAGTATGGGAATGGCCAATGAAGTTGGCCTCCTTAGCTATCTCTGTCCAGGTTATAAGGACATGGACCTCCTTATATCTCCTGCTGTCAGGATAGCAGATCAATATCACCTTTAGCTATATCACTGTGACACATGAGTTGGTGAAATTTTACCTGTCATATTCAGAACCAAAGCACACTAAGCCTCTCTGGCTTCTGTTTAGGGCCTTCCCTTCAGGGGTGGTAGAATATTGTTGTAGCTTCACCTGGGGTACATAATATCCATTTGCATCATCTATAGTGATGGGCTTCATTGAAAAAAAAATGCCAGTGTAAACAAGACTTCAGAATGGGTATTTCCAATACAAACATTTGGCAGTACCTGCGAACTAAATGCAAATGGTGTGCATGCTACAGATGTGTTCAATACAGAGTATTTGCTGAGCAATGGCTGTGTGGTTGCATTTTGTCCTTGCAACTCTTCAAGGTATGTTCTATTATGATCCCCATTTAACATATAAGGAAACTGAGGTTCAAAGTGATTTGGTAGCTCTTCTAAGATCTTACAGCCAGTTTGAGGAAAAACCACATCATATTCTGAACAACTAAGTTGGAGTCTCGAAAATCACGTGTGTTTGATTGTAAATGCAGGTAAATCAGTGTAATGAAAAGTGGATCTTGGCCACAAGTCCTTCCACATCTGGGCTTTATTCTTCTTCTTTAATGAAGAGTCCAGAAATGAGCATTTTTTGGGGTTTGTTTAGCTGTTTGCCAATGTCTGGGCTCTGAGTTGGTGTTTCTGTGTTTCTTGTGACAGCTTCAAGCATCATTTAATCCTGTGATAATGTGGAAAAGCAGGAAGCAAGGCTGGCAAAGACCATGCTCTTCATTTGTCTCTTTATTAACCACGTGAAAGAAACACCTTCTCTAGAAGTTTTCTTGGGAAGACTTTGCCCAAGCCAGGCTAGTCACATGTCTGGGCTCAGTTGTAGTGGGGCTTAGGAAGCAAATGTCAGGATGAGTGGGCTCAGTAATGGGAGGTGGGGTCTGCTATCAGAGGAAATGTGGGAGAGTAACCCTCACCCCCCTCAAGAACATGAAGTCTGCTTCCAGTAAGATGTCCAAACCCTCTGCTTTGGCAATAGCTACAGCTAAAAGATTGCAGGTCTAGCACAGAGCTGTAGACAACTGGTCTTTTGTGCTCTTTTGATGACTATATTTGATAATTATAACTATCACTTTTTAAGTGAGGTAATTGTTGGTGATGAACTGCTGGAATATTGAATCAAATGAGGAAAAAATTAAAAATCACCTTCTAACTGGTAAGGACATGAGAGTTAATAATAGCTGGTGGTAACCATGGCTAAGATTGACCAAATGCTGTACTAAGAGCTTTGCCAAATGTCCTCCAGAATCCCTCCTGTTTTGTAGCTGAGTCTTCCACAGGTTAAGCAATCTGCCACGATCCCACAGCTCATCCATGGCAGAAGTGACACAGGAGCACGGCTCTTCACTACTTCTCTCCTAAGCTGCCTCTGAGTTAGTGGTGACTTAGGTTAGTGGGGCACTGTTTGCTATAAAAAGAGAGACCCTTTATCTGGGTACCATAAACCAATGACTGCCACTCATGTCCCCTCAATATTCCTATGGGGCTTCCGTCCTTCTTGGCTCTTTCCTGACCATGGATTTTGGCTCCTGTGGTGGTCATCTTCTCTTGAGCTCTGTGTTATTCCCTGTGGTTACCACCCTGCTTCACCATCCCCCAGGGTGAGGCCACACAGTGCTGCTGGGGGCAGCAAGCATGCTCTGAAGGCCTGTGGGGAAGGGGCATCTAAAGCTCATTTTAATTCCTTACTGCATTTCTGCTTTGGTTCCAGCATTTTTGCCATCTGCTTGTGATTCCCTGACTTTCTTTAGACTGAAACTTTGGTTTTCCACTTGTTAGTAAGATAAAGTGTCTGTAATGAGAAAGTGCTCAACATCACTTGGCATCAGGGAAATACAAATCAAAACCACAGTGAGATACCACCTCACACCAGTCAGAATGGCTAAAATCAACAAGTTAGGAAACGACAGATGTTGGCAAGGATGCGGAGAAAGGGGAACCCTCCTACACGGTTGGTGGGAGTGCAAGCTGGTGCAGCCACTCTGGAAAACAGTATGGAGGTTCCTCAAAAAGTTGAAAATAGAGCTACCCTATGACCCAAAAATCACACTACTGGGTATTTACCCTAAAGATACAAAGGTAGTGATCCTCAGGGGCACACGCACCCGAATGTTTATAGCAGCAATGTCCACAATAGCCAAACTATGGAAAGAACCTAGATGTCCATCAACGGATGAATGGATAAAGAAGATGTGGTATATATACACAATGGAATACTATGCAGCTATCAAAAGAAATGAAATCTTGCCATTTGCAATGACGTGGATGGAACTAGAGGGTATTATGCTGAGCGAAATAAGTCAATCAGAGAAAGACAATTATCATATGATCTCTATTATATGAGGAATTTGAGGGGCAGGGTGGTGGGTTGTGGGGGGGTAGGGAGGGAAAATAATGAAACAAGATGGGATGGGGAAGGAGACAAATCATAAGAGACTCTTAATCTCACAAAACAAACTGATGGTTACTGGGGGGTGGGAGGGAAGGGATAGTGTGGATGGGTTATGGACATCAGGGAGGGTTTCTGCTATGGTGAATGCTGTGAAAGGTGCAAGCCCGATGATTCACAGACCTGTATCCCTGGGGCAAAAAATGAAAAAAAAAATAAAAAAAAAGATAAAGTGCCTGTAAAACTTTTGCAATTAGTTTTGTCTTTGATAGTCTCACACTGATAGGCATTTTGTTCCCTAATGAGACTTTAAAATTGGAAATATAGCTGCAGAAGGATCTATTCTTCTATTATCCAAAGTTAGTCTCCAGGATAATGGGCAGATCTTTGGGCCCACATCTTGTATAGGAAGGGAACAGCCCAAGAATCTCAGCTATAAAGTTATCATGCATCCTTGAAACCTGTCCCCATTCTGTACTGACTGGGCTACATTCTTTACTGGCATGCAGATCTAATATTTATTTCTTATCTCATCATTCAACCTTCCATGTGAAGTGGCCGTTCCAGCTTGAGCCAAGCCAAAGTTAAAGAACTATCTGAGCATCTGATGAACTGTTTGAGGCAAGGTCAGAATCAGTGTGGATTTAATTTATGAAAAGATGACTGGGGGAACATGAAATGACAAGGCTAGCATAAGGTGTTTACTCTGGAGACTGGCCTCTTGCCCTGTACCTGCCTCATGCCAGAGACCAGGGTTTTGGGGAAAAGTTGAAGGAACAAGATTCTGGGCATCTTCAGGGCATAAGAAGCCCTCAGGGGTGACTAAATGTCACCCAAAGTCAGTCAAAGTGCTGTTCCCACTTCTGCATGGAGCACAACATGGCTTGGGTCGTGTGATGTACAGAGAAAGAATGCAGTGGTTATTGGTTATTTGTTGAATGAAAGAAAGAAGGAGTGAATATTTAGAGTGAATAAAGGACTGAACATCACCTAAAGGATAAGCGGCCTGGAGAGCCTCAGAGAACGGTGTCTGAACTGCAGGCTTCTGAGCTGCCATGTTGAATACTGGATCCAGACCAGGAAAGTCCCCAAGAAGATACAGGGGCAGTGTTCTTGGCAAGGGGAGTCTGAGAAGGACAATGTGAAGAACACCAGGTAGAGAAAACTAATTTCATGGAAACCCCCAGGACTCCTGGAAAGAACATAAGCTTTGAAGGGCTCCAGATAGGGGTCTGGGGAGTGAGGGGTGGTGAATAGCACAAAAGCATCTCTGAGGGGTGACTAGATGGAAATCCACCTCACTCTCTGGTTCCAAAGACCTCAAAGGGATGCCTTATGCTGATTGCACATAGTGCCCTATGGCCTAGCAGTGGCTTCTGCAGGAACAGTGATTGTGACCCTATTTGTACCTAAAGCTGGGAGCCCCTGAGAAGGTTGACTACATGATCCAGGTGTTAAGGAAGGCTCAACTTTCTTATCTTTGTTTACTCCTACACTGTGTCTTTTTTTAATGGAAACTTTTCAATAATGATTTATTGGTTAATTCACCACTACTGTTTTACTTTGGTTTTAAAGATGATATTTCTATCTCTATATACAGTTGATTAAAAACTATATATATGGTTGACTCTAACTGTCTGTGTATCTATCTATCTACCTATCTATCATCTATCATCTATCTATCTATCTATCTGAGATCTATCTGTGCCTTTTGCAAATGTTATTGAACCTTTCTGTGCTTCAGCTTTCTTGCCTTGCAGGGTTCTCATGAGGGAACCCATGCACTATTCTCCACAAAGCTCCTAGAGCATTGTTTGGTGCATGAGAAGAGGTCAACTGTGGTTACACATCTATTAAATGACTTCTGGTAGCTTATTCTGCCTGTCCTCCCAGCTCTTCCCACTGACACTGCACAGGGCCTGCTTAGAGCTTTCAGATAATCTTTACTTTCAGACATGGAAAAAGGAAATGTGTGTGTAAAGCAGGGACCATTTGGGGGAGTGTAGTGGGTCATACAGTACTGACGTTGCTCAATACAGACCTACAGATATTCACTGCATTCCAGAACTGTGTTTGGTTCTAGGAATGCAAAGGTGAGTATTTCTTGTCCTTGGGCTGGTGCACTCACAGCCGAATCCCCCTCGATCGCTATACTTCCCTTATTTCCTCCCCTATAGATTCACATACCTTTTCAAATTACCCTTAAAATGAAAATACTTCTGATTAATATGTTGGCATATCATTAGATGAATTAGCTCAATCCAGTTCTTTCATGCCAGTGGCATGAAGAGGCATGGGGAATTTTGACTAGGAAGTGAGTGTAAGAACCAATTTTGGAAGAGGGACATCCAAGGATCTGGACAGAAATAAGTGATGCTAGAATAGAGATATTCAGAAAATAATACAGATAACTGGAAAAATCAAAGTTCATCTGTTTTCCAAGATTTGCACAGGATCCGTCTTGAGCAGTGAAGGACAAGGGCACTCTTTCCCACTTGGTATCACTTTCCAGTCCCCACCAATTCCCTCATCCTCATCTTGAGACCCAGCGTATTAATACAACAATTCATCTACTTTATGTTAAGTAAGCTTTTGCTGTGTAGCCTAATAACTCTCAGTGATTTATGCCACCCTCTTGAGGTAGCTCAAGGCTTCATATGTCTCCCCCCACCTGGCTCCTGCTCTTCACTCCTCCCTGCCATAATGCCCTGTGTCAAAACCAAGGGGACTGTTGGCTGGAAATCTGGTAGGTGATTAAGAGCTCTTGGGAACCCATGGCATAGTCTTGTTGACATCATCCTCTCCTGGAAGAGGAAAGCAAGGTCTGTGTTTTTTAGCTCTTGGCCCTTTTACAGATATTTTCACTCCCACATAACTGGTGTGAATGGACAGACTTGGGTTTACTTCTCATTTTGGAGGGGCTCCTTACCCACCCTGAGAAGTCCTGGGTTTGTGCAGCATGAGCCAATTCTGCTATAGGTCTTAGAGACAAATATGCATTTTCCTTTGCTCCTTCATTCTGAAGAGGAGTGAGCATTGATATGAGTGGAATCATGACCACCCCCACCCCCATTCATGAGTTGAAGTCTTCACCCCTGGTGCCTCAAGACGTGACTTTATTTGGATATGGGGACTTTAAGAGGCATTTAAGGTAAAAGAGGTCTTTAGGGTGGTCCATAATCCAATATGACTGCAGTCCTTATAAGAAGAGGAAATTTGGATACGTGCACAAAAGGAAGACAATGTGAGGATAAAAGAAGAAGACTGACCATCCAGGAGCCAAGGGGAGAGGCTTCAGGAGGAACCAACCCTGCTGATCTTGGACTTCCAGCCTCCAACTCTATGAAACATTAAGTTTCTGTTGTTTAAGCCCTGCAGTGTGTGGTGCTTTGTTATGGCAGCCTGAGAAAGCTATTACAAACACCAATCTTGTTCACTCTGAAGAAGACCAGATCAGTGCATCCTCCAAAGGGAGAGTCAGAAATAAAGATGTTTCTGGTCTAGCCATGGGCCCCAGGCTTCATTCATTAGAGAGTCCTTGTGGCCCACATATTGTCAGATTTAAGTCAGCATATACAGGGGCACAACCTGTAAATTACAGAGTGCCTTTGTCTTGCCACCTTTCTCTAACTTCTGCCCCAGCAGGAAGAACCCGTGGCCACTCAGGTGAGTGACTCATCAAGGATTGGGATTCTGGCCAAATACCTTTCGAATTCATCACACAGCTAACACTACCTGTCACTTAGAACTTTGCATTCAGGGGAAAATATGTTCTACATTCCCAATGACAATTTGTAAGTGCATTTTTGGATTGCAATTTGTTTAAGTTGAGGACTGCCAATATTTGTAGATTTCTGGTCAACATTTGAACTGTATATATTTTTTACTGACACATCATAGACTTCCACCTTTTCACTAATGTAGACCATTCTTTCCAGAGTTAGTACTACTTGCTATACTTCTTTGTCACATTGAGTAAATAGTTTCAGAGGATTTTGCAGATACGAATAATAAGCCTGAGAATCCTTCTTTTTAAAAAATATTTATTTATTTATTTGAAAGAGAGAGAATACAAATGTGGAGAGGGGCAGAGGAAGAGGGAGAGAGAATCCTCAAGTGGATTCCCTGCTGAGCACGGAGCCCGAAGCAATGCTCAATCTGGGGACGCTGAGATCATGACCTAAAACAAAATCAAGAGTCAGACACTTAATCAACTGAGCCACCCAGCCACCAGGCCCTGAGAAGTCTTTCTTTTTGTGGTACCAGACATTCTTAACAATCAGAAAGGTTGAGAAATTTTAGTTTTCAGTATTTGAGATGCTGTCTCCCATTGATATGAAAATATTCACTTCGAAATGTTGAATGCTGGTTCAATGAAGAGAAGACAATGTCTTTCTTAATGACTTGCCATGAAGTATTCTGTTCTTTTGTAGCATTCTTGAGTATCATATAAAGGAGGGTAAAAAACTACCCACTTCTTGAAAAGAACAGTAAATGAGTTCAATCAACATTTGTTAAAGGCTAAAAAATAGTTTAATATTTGTAACCAGCTCATAACTATCAAATCCTGCTTCAGGTTTGACAAAAATGATCAGACACGCATTTACTAAATGCTCACTCTGCTCCCAGCACTGAGCCAGGATCAATGAAGTATTGTGCCTGCCCTCAAGGAGCTGACAGTTTAGTAGATCTGACTCACAGTATTGAAGAAATTCCATTTAATACCTATTAGTTCCAGAAATGAAAGAAGATAATCAAATAAAGTGCTTAGCCAAATACTGGGCATATGATCCATTGTTTTGTAAATGTTGGCTATTATGGCCATTATTATAAAAAATAGCAAAAGACATGTAATGATCTACTTTGTTGACTTTTCATTTGCTTTATCCAGTAGGCAGCTCTGGGGCAATGCCTGGAAAATAATGTTAATTATTACAGAAGTCTGTAAACACCTTCCCAAGTGTTTCGTGACTGCAGCATCACCTTTTCTACCTAGGGATAAAAATAAACAGTCACTCCCTCTGGGTAACAGCACTGCATTTTGCAATTCAGATTTTATATTTGACTGCCTTCTCAACAGCTCTACCAATATGTTCATCTTATCTGGGTCTTAGGACTCAACTGTGAGGTTTCTGAGCATCTGTTTCCCCATCTTTTTGCCAGCATTAGCTAAATTATCCACTGACCTTTTAAATGAAGGATGGCCTCAAGATTCAGGACTTTTGGATGTTGTTTCACCTGTATTTTTGCAGCTTAGGGGTATGTATTTATTGCAAAAAGTATGCAACCACACCTTAATGCTGAGACCCAGAAGAAGGCCTAGTAGCAACTTGCTGATAGGAATGCCCATGCTCTGTTCCTTCATGGCCCCCTGTGCCATTATGGCTGGAGGAAGGGCTGGAGGTAAGGAGACAAACATTTGAGGGATGGCTGTCTTATAAGAATAAATTCCATCCTACTTAAAAATGGCCTTACAGCAGCTTCCTCTGACTCTGGTGGCTGACTGACCCCCACAATGGACAGGGCATGACCTCAGGCATGGCTTTCTATTGTGACCACACTCTAATCCCAGCTCCCACACTGTCATGCACACTGGGACATCCAAACACAGCAACCTCCTCTGCTCTCATCATCAGGGATTTCTCCCACAGCTGGACCACATCAGGGCCTGCTGGATGGCCTCATGGGATCCATTTTCCACTGTCAACTCCCATTATTGAGGACAGATGTGCGTCCTGAAATTTAGGCCCATCCCAAGTGCAATGGTCATAGGACACTTGGTAAACTCTGCACTTCGGTGGCAGGAAGAAAAAAAACCAAAACCCCTCACTTTCCAAACTTCTCTGGGCAAGCCTGATCATGGAATCAAAGACCCTACTTGCCTTTTTCTTTAGCATAGAAACTCTTTAATTAAATGTGGATTTGTTTTTTCACTCCATAGGAGAAGAGCACATTTTTATCTTTTATGTATGCTGAAGACCATGTTTATTGAACGAAGGTAACAGACTGGAATCTCATTGGATAGGCTCACAAGGTGGTGAAGATGGACATACAGAAGGACAATATTTCACAGGGAGAATCTTTTTTTTTTTTAAAGATTTTATTTATTTATTTCACAGAGGGAGAGAGATCACAAGGAGGCAGAGAGGCAGGCAGAGAGAGAGGGGGAAGCAGGCTCCCTGCTGAGCAGAGAGCCCGATGCGGGCCTCAATCCCAGGACCCTGAGATCATGACCTGAGCCAAAAGCAGAGGCTTTAACCCACTGAGCCACCCAGGCACCCCACAGGGAGAATCTTTACAAGAAATCCTAAGAACAAGAAAGACAAAGCTGGAGGATTTCAGGTCTTATCACCCCTAAAATGGGCAGGCAGGGGCTAGTTGTGGGTTAGTCTATGTAGGAAGTGAATGTACCTTCAGTAGGAAAACCCCCAGGTCTGGTCCTGGTCTGTGGACATGGAGTCAGGAGGACCCTGGGGAAATCCACTGGTCCTTGGGCACCTCATTCTTTTCTCACTAAAATACAGAATGCTTGGCTGACCTCTAGGGTCTCTTTAAGAGCTAAAGGTTGGCATCATTTTCTCAGGAGGCCCTCCTGACTGACGCTGTCTGGGTGGATGCCCTTCTCTGCATGGAGGCATGCATCACATGTGCATGACCTTCTCACAGCTCTCACATTGGGTGCTAGGTGTGGCTGTTTCCACTCTTGTCACTGCTCCCTGTCAGGGTGGCCCCTGTTACCTCCTATCTCACTCTCAGAAACCAGAGCAGTGTTAACATATGGTGTACTCCCAATTTGTGATAGCAGTGGAGAGAGGCAGGAAGAAGAAGGAAGAGAAAGGAAACAGAAGGGAGGAAGAAAAGAGGGAAGGACAGAGGAAGGAAGGGTACTTGTTATTCTTTCCTTCAAAACTCTTTTCCTGGCAAATTTGGGGACTGTGGTCCTTATTCACAGATTCTTTTTTCTTCCAACTCCTCCATCCAACTTCCCTCTTTCCTGTATTTTAGGTCTTCATGTCCCTTGTTATAGAAGACCAATTTGTTCTAATGTGAGTAATTGTGTTGACCCTTTCAGGAAACATATTCATTTTAATTGGACTTCCTGAGGATAACACTTGCAAGGGAGAATTCAGGGCTGTAAGGCAGCCAACCAGGAGAAATGAACGGACACTCAGTCAAGATTGCAAAGTAATTTCCCATTGCAAATGCCTGCAGTGCCCATGTTAGGAAAGATCTTTGCTCTTGCCCATTTGGGCAGAGACAATATGGACTCACCAAGTAGTGCCTGTCCTCTTTTATGGTGAGGTGGGGGAGCCAATGGCTGTGAGCAAAAGGCTTCGGG
Organism: Ailurus styani; assembly: GCA_002007465.1. NCBI lineage: Eukaryota > Metazoa > Chordata > Mammalia > Carnivora > Ailuridae > Ailurus > Ailurus styani. The sequence goes on along the minus strand of LNAC01001022.1, from coordinate 84,036 downwards.
TCCCTTTTAGGTGAAGGCAATGAAGAAGCAAGATGTCTGCCCTACCTCTGGTCCCCTCTTCAGTGGTCTGGAGGCCAAGTGTTCCACACAAAGGGGCTTTGGGATGCAGGAGACTGGTTTTGCTTTAGTGATAAATAAGCATGTATTATATCAGGTGGGTGAGATTTAGGGATTTGCCTTGTTGGAAGTTAGTATTACTTTCCAAGGCTAATAATACACACATTCTGCTACAAACCAAACAAAAGAACACCTTAAGGGGCACCTGGTTGGCTTGGTTTGTTGGGCGGCTGCCTTCAGCTCGGGTCGTGATTCCGGGGTCCTGGGATGGAGCCCCGCATCGGGCTCCTTGCTCGGCAGAGAGCCTGCTTCACTCTCTCCCTCTGCCTGCCTCTCTGCTTATTTGTGCTCTCTACCTCTCTGTCAAATAAATAAATAAACTCTTAAAAAAAAAAAGAACACCTTCATAGTAAGACTTCTAAAATTTTGGATGATGCATTCCTGCTCATAGGGTAGATGTAAATTTGTATTTTTCTTCACAGGGAGGGCAGTATTTCTTTTCCACTGTGAAATGAATATCAAAGTTGAAGAAATCAATCCTTTCTGAATTCATATATTTGTAAAATGGTGAGATGGCGCAGAGTCTGAAAATATGGTTTTGTATCAAGTTGGAGAAGATTGCAATAATTTCTGGGAGCATAGTCAAGTCACTTCATTACCCACATAATATCTCATTATGAGATATTAAAGAATTGGTTTAAAAAACTCTATATGTGTTCTCATTTCACCTTAATGCTATTTATACTTGTCTATCTACAAAAGGTTGGGTGGTGAGTGGCATTCTAGTAGGATGTGTTTGAGCAAATCTCAATTCTGACACTTTCAATTCTGAATTGGGGGACAGGGTAGGAGAGGGGAAGGCACAAGATATCTCATATTACTGTCTTTTGCCCTTAGCTGCTCTCTCCCCATTTCCAGCCTGCTGTACCTTGCCATGCGGAGATAGAAATGTTCTGTGGAGGGAGATAAAAGGAATTTCTCCCTCAAAAAGCCATCAGAAGTGTTCTGTACTTGGATTGGAGGGCCCAGATATCCAGTAACAAGAGATTTAGGCCCTAACCCTGATTTTGCTGGTTTGCCCACTGATGCCACCCAGCCAAGCTCAACACATCCACGTGAGACTATGTAACGCACTACACAAAATATGTGTCATCTCACACAAGCATAGGGCAGCTTCTTCTGAGGACTTTAGCTGCATGCAAAGGTGTGGGAACAGAGTTAAGGATCTTAACTGGTGGGTAATTCAAAACATTCACGTTGTATCAAAGCATACATAGGGAATATCATGGATTAAAAACAACATTTATTAGGAGTGTTGAAATTAAAGCATTGACTTCAGCGACAAATTATTATTGTTATTTTCACCTACCATCATCCCCCTTAAATTTCTGTCCCCAGACTTACAGGGCTCTACATTCATTGTTCTTTGTTGTTAGAGGTACTTTGATGGAAGTATTTGGGAAGCTCTGTGTGTCAGAAGGGTCTCAGATATCCCCGTTTATATTTTTATCTGGGCAATATTTATCTCCATATTGTTTAGAGCTTTTATTTTTTTAATTAAAAAATAGTTTTTAAAATTTATTTATATTTGGGGAACATAATACAGCAGTTTATTTTTATTTATTTTTTTGAGTCTAATTAGTTTTTATCTTTTTATTATTATTTTTTATTATGTTATGTTAGTCACCACACAGTACGTCATTAGTTTTTGATGTAGTGTTCCAAGATTTATTGTACTGTTTAGAGCTTTAAGAAAAACTTGGTGTTCCAAATATTCTATAGATTTGCATGTAAGAGCTCTTCAAATACCTACTGAACATTTAAAAATAAGGGGTGGTTCTTAATGATCCTGAGAATTAGAAAATGATATTGTAATTGGTCAAATGGGTTATAAATCCTGAGGAAAGGTCCAAGTCTTTTGAATAAAGACACTATATGTGAACCCATTTTAAGCAGAGATCTGTTTTTGGTAGTGGGTCTTCTGCAAGTAACTTTGGGGTGTAAAGCCTTTGAAGTCTGGGATATGTAAATGAGGGGTCACCAAAGAGCAGTTTGCTTTCCTAGGAAGCCCTTTTCATGAAATCCAAGAAAACCAGCATCTTTATTAAAGTTGTGTGTTTCATGCTCTGCTAGTCCCACTCCAGGTCGTCTGAGAATCCAAGTGGCAGAAGCTGCTTGGCCCACAACAATGGGGGCAGAGTGAGAGGGCGGGTTGCTTCTCGTCATTTCAGGGCGCTCACATCTGCCTCCTGGACTGTTGTACAATTTGATTAACAGTGCCTATTGTTTATGCAACAACAATTTATAAAATAATATACATTAGAATCAGGAGTTTAGACCTGGAAGGAACATTAACAGTCCTCTGATAGGAAGGACATTAAGAATACCAAAGAGGGGCGCCTGGCTGGCTCAGTGGGTTAAAGCCTCTGCCTTCGGCTCAGGTCATGATCTCAGGGTCCTGGGATCGAGCCCCACATCGGGCTCTCTGCTTGGTGGGGAGCCTGCTTCCTCTTCTCTCTCTGCCTGCCTCTCTGTCTACTTGTAATCTCTCTCTCTCTCTCTGTCAAATGAATAAATAAAATCTTAAAAAAAAAAAAAGAATACCAAAGATTCTCATTGCCTTTACTTTGCAGTTGAAGGCATGGAGATCCAGAGGACGGCTGGGGTGACTTGCCCAAGATCACACAGTGGCACAGTATGGCAGCGATTAGAAGTGGGCTCGTCCATGTCCAGTCTTGCTGCTCCCCTCGGGACCTCACCGCACCACAGGCGTATATGTGTTTTTGCCTCAGGGGTGACGGGCAGAGAGGCAAGCCCACACCACTGGTGGTCTTGCTGGTAACACCAACCCTTCCAACAACCCTCGAGGTAGGAAGGGCAGGTCATGTATGTAATTAAGAGCATCTCTAAGTGACAGAAAAACAAACTGAGTCTCAGAAAACTTGGGCATCCTGTTTAAGCCACACGTCTGGTGAGTGACAAAACCAGGATAGAATACAGTTACTCCAGCCTTGGGATCTATGCCCATGCTGCCTTAATGCCCCAAACATAGTCATGGTCCAGGCTTCCCATAGCCTACTGAGCATCTTTAGGGCAGCTGGAAGCCTTTCATGCACACGGAGGAAAATCTAATCACTGACGTCTGGATGAAAGATTTAAAAAAAATAAATAATTATTGAGATCTGTTATTCACACAACAAAAGAGCAATTTCCTTGCGTTGCCTAGGCAAGGATAGTGGATTTTGCAACAGGCTTTGCAGAAGGAAAAGAGCAGATTTTGTCAGTTGTCACCTTTTGCCCACTGTCTTGCCACCTGCTGACTTTAAGAAAAATTTGTCTGAAGATGAGGATTAATGTAATGGCTGATTCCATTACTTCTGTACTTTTTGGATGAAATTTGATCATTCTGCTTCACATTCCTTCTCCTCACCTGCTCTGGAAAGCAAATTGAATTCTTTGAAAGAAAATTCAGTGCAGACCAGAACACACACAGAACCAGCCTCTACCCCTCCTCTTAAAACCTGAGGGGCTCCTCTTAGCCACAAATGCTTCTCTTCTGCTTTGTTTACATTGCATAGTTTATTCCATTAAGGTCCAATTTCAAGGGATCAGGGAAACCCAGATGGCTTGAACCTGGCTGCCCTGAAAAATATAAGCACCCACAAGGAAACAATTTCTTAGACTAACTTCCTTAAGGATTCGCTTTAGAGTTCACTGGAAACTCTGCTCATGGAGATCTTACCAACCTTTAAATGAGCTGGACGTTCTTTTCTGACACAGCCCATCTATGCCGGGCATCTGTGTGCTAATCTCGCTTCCCGGCCAGTATGGGCTCTGGGGGAGCCCAGGAAGGTCACCCCTGCTGCAGGGCCTCCTCCCACTACTTCTCCCTACCGCGATGATACCCCCCCACCCCCACCCCGGCTTGCTCAGGCTGCAGCTGCTTGGGAACTCAACAAATAAAATAGCATCCAAAGAGCTGTGCCCCACCCTCCCCACCACCATTTTTTTCATAGAGCCTTTTAATATGTATACAGCACATAATCAATACTCTTCGCCTTAGAAACATCTAGCTACAGGATTTTGACATACAAGAGATTCATATGTTTCATTTCACAGTTGGGTAGACTGAGGCCCAGGGAGGTTAAGTGACAGGCCTCAAGACCCCAAATCAGCAAATGCAGAGCAGGAATCCCAGGGTGGTTCAGTCCAGAACAATCTCAAGCTGCAATCTTTCTTTCTTTCTTTCTTTCTTTCTTTCTTTTTTTTAAATGAAACAAAAGAAATTTACGTGATTTTTTTATGAAACAAAAGAAATTTACATGAATTGTTTTTTCTTTTTTCCCCGACCTGCAGTCTTAGCTATGGCCTAGCTACATGCACAGGCCTCATGGCCTCAAGCCCTCCTTCCTTCAAGGGCAGATTCGATCTCCTCCTCTGCGTGACCCTGAGCTACTGGAATCCTTCCCTTTTTGAGTCTCTCACGGTCCATGTCATACACACTAACACTGAATGATTCTTGTGTTGTTCAGGGCTATTGGTTTCCTCCTCCCAACGAATCAGAAAGAATGACAGGGAAGGGATCTTGTCATGTGGTTCTGTGTTCAGGGTAAAGCAAGATGGCACCTACAATAAATATTGGCCGACTGAGTCATTGATTGACATGTATACTTTGGCTGCTGTCCCACTGCAAGTCCAGTGAGATTATGTTCTACATTGGTCATGGTGGTTCTGGTGTATTCTGTGATCTGATTGTAGGCAACCCTAGTCTGTCTGTTCATCTTAACAGGCCTTTTCTGGGCCACGTCACAATCTCTCTGGTACCTTGGCTGTTGTGTCTTCCACTGCTCCCCAAAACCTAGTGCTCCAAGTCCACTCAACTACTTGCAATTCACTGAGCTTGCCATATGTATCTGCTCTTTGCTTCTGTCTCAGATACTCTTCTCATTTACTTCTCCTTGAAAGGTCTGCTCAATGCCACCTCCTCTGGAGGCAAAATCATTTGTACTTCCTCTGTGCCCATCCATGCTCCCAGCCCCGGGCTACCCTACAAGTCTAGAACTTGCCTCCTTGTGTTATGGTAATTTGTTTGTGTGTCTTCCTCCCTGCCAAGCCTGGGTGCTCCCAGAGGCCCAGGACCTGTCTTAGGTGTCTTTGCCTCTTCCCTGCCCTGGGCCCTGGCACAGTGCTTCGAACTGCGGTGCCTCGAAATTGCTTTTGAATGAGCAGGTAATTTAACTTGCTGTGTGAGATGGGCCAGCAGGAAGAGCATCCACAGAATGGATGTGGTAGGAGCTGCCGACTGGGCCTTGGCACATGCTGAGTCCTCACTGAGGACCAAGGAACCACCGTGAGGGTTGTGAGAGGTTTCCTGACACCAGAAGACCCAGGCCGCATCCTCAGGGGACTTTTCATCTATCGGGGAAAAATAAGTCCAGAGGTGGGCTTATCACAATGAAACTTAAACCATAGGAACCTCACCTCCCCACACCCTTTCTAAGGGCCTACTTCCTCTGAACTTGTAATTGGGTATTTTCCTCCTTAAAGAGAGCTTGTAACAATGTAGGACTTTCGCCGGCATGAGTGGGACCTGCTCTTGGACTTGGGTGTCCCTGGGGTCTGCCTATGGGAAGGGTAGCAGCATCCCTTTCTAGGGTCGGCACCAGCAGGGGGAGTTCACAGAGGGCTCTTCCCGAGGACTGGCAGATTCTTCAGGGGATGAGACAGCGGGTGCTGCCAGCCCCGGATTCCCTCTTTCACAGTTAAACCAAGGAACGTTTTAGGAGGAGGTATAGAATTGACCCTCTGTGGTGTCTGCCTCAAAAAAGAAACTCTGCACGCATGTTTTAATTGTGTTATATATTTTTTCAATGTTCTTTTGTGTTTGTCATGCCATTAGATCATTCCACAGGCCCTGGAAGGTAGGTTGAGGAAAGTGTCATGTCTATTAGCAGGCGAGGAAGCTGAGTCCAGGGTCACTCATGTTTCATCCCAGGGCAACCCATGTCAGAGTTGAGATAGAACCTGAGGCTCTTGATTAACCTACACTTTGTCTCCTTCATGAGCTTCAGAGGAAAAGCATCGTAAGTCATGTGTGGACTTTTTTCCTCCAAAAGGGCTGTGAACGTGGGAGCTGCTCTCCAAAGGTTGGGGGAGGTGATCAGAAAGGAAGGGGCCAAGACAGGAAACACACTGTGTGTAGTGTGTGTATGGTGTGTGCATTGGAGGTTTGGTGTGTTTGTGTGTGCATGTGTGGTTAGTGGTGTGCATGCTTGTGTGGTGTGTGATGTGTGTGTGTGTGTGTATTTTGTGGTGTCTGTGTGCGTATGTGTGTGTGCAGGTTTGGGGAGTGTGAGCCACCTTGGAAGATGTATTTAGGCAAGAAGATCGTAGATGCGCTTACATCAAACTCAGAGACGGAATTTGGAGGAAGAGGGAACCGAAGGAATTTAAAGATGGTGGGGATTTGTTTCGTTGGCAGGTTTGGTGGATTATTCTGAATTTAGGATTGAAAGAGGCAGCTGGAGTTTAGATATTTTTAGTAACTAACACTTTTTAATACTTTGGTTCCCAGTTTAGTGTCCCCTCCTCAAAGAAACGAAAACACTTCCCCTGCTTTCATGTCAAATTTGTGGTATGAAACAAAAGAGGTCATGAGCCATCCTTCCCAGGGGCTAGGGTGACTAAGCCTGAGGCTCATTAGAAATTCCTGCCTGCATTTTCCTAGTGCATACAAAGCACTTTAGAAACATTTTCGAATACATCTTCCTAATCTATTCCACAACACTCAGTTATCTGTAAAAGTTGAGGAGAAGGACTCACAGTGGCAATACCAGACTACACATCCCTTACGTATGGAACATGTCGAAGCTGAAGATAGAACCAGGGCTTGTGTCCATGAACCACAAATACCAGCACCTTCTTTCCTAGGGCCATCTTACATGGCAGATGGCATATCGCAATGATTTCTTCAACTTGGTTCTATTTAATTAGTTGTTGTTTTTTAAAAAAGATAATGAAATCCCAAAAGATATCCTACACTGCTGATGAATCTTGACAAAGATATAGGGCAGCACATCAAGCAAGTCATGCGTGTTTTCTGAGTGGAACTACAATCGGGATCCCCAGTGAGCTTTCTGATCACAGTGCACAGTTTGTAGCTGTTAGCCTAATGCATTCTTTAACTGTCAAATGTCTTGTTTAATACAGAGCTGTGTGATACACATGTCTTCATAAATAGACACAGATCTTTGAATTCCAATGCCAGACAAAGCTTAGCAGTCGGAGTTGAGGGTCAGCACAGCCCAAGAATCTGAGCTGCAGGAGAAGAGGGGAGGAGGTGGCCATTCTGGGTCCCAGGAAAAGGGGACGTGGTGCCATTTTTAGGCTGGAGTGTGGGTGGGGTAGGAACCAAAGACCTGGAGCCACGGAAGGTGAGTGTGGAGACAGTGGTTGAAATCGGATGGATTAGGGAGATGAAAAAGGGCGAAAGATGAGAGGTAGGGGATTAATAGACAAGAAGTGCCAACTCCCTAAGAGAAGCCTTGGGTTTTATGGAATGCGCTCCATGTAAAAAATAACTGCATTTTGATGTCTCTTCCAGGCCTTTCATAGCTAGACAGCTGCAGAGGCAGAGAAAAATGCAGGGGCCTAAGTGGGAGGCGTGTGTTCTGGAGAAGCCCGACCTGCGGGCAAGGTCCCTGGCAGCAACCTGAGCACTGAGCTTTCCCTTACCTCATGCACAACCTGGGTACCCGGACCTGCCGCTCAGTGGATCCTGTCCTTCTGTGAAGGTGTCATTACGCACGTAAACAAACACACTCACTTACCACTCACGTGGTAAGATCCAGTCCCATCGGCTAAACATGTAGTTAGACAATGTAAGTGCCTCTTGTTAGTGAAGTACGGCTAAATGTGCGCATGCCTGCACACACGCGCACGCGCACATTCACACACGTGCACATGCACACACGCACGTTCTGAGGTGGTTTAACTTGAGAATTCAGCTTTGTTCTTGGGTACTGTTAAAGTATTTAATACGAGGCAGAGCACATTTACAAACAAAAGGACTGTCACTTTGATGCCTATGCATGGAAAGAAAGATGTGCTTGTCGGCCACCAAATAGCTCCATTTCCGTACAGTTAATCTTGGGAGCTTCTGTTCATTCTTAATTCTGATTTCCACTTTGCAGAGACTTGCCTCTGCTGTTTGGACAGGTGAGAGCATCAAACACACAATTCTGTTAAAATTCTAGCTTGTTTGTGTGAGGACAGAAGCATTTTAGCATGTATCAGTTACTCCTACTATCTATTTTGGTGGCTTTTTATTTATGGAATATTGGCATATTTTTGTCTGCGAGTATTCTCAGTTGTTTTTGGAAGAGAGATTTGGAGAAACATGAATGATGGGCGCAGCCATGGACGGCCAATTCTAAATTAAATATTCTCTGCCTGATCTTGCCATTTTATTTTTAAAAAAGAGAAATTAGCACGAGTTCATTTAATGTCTTGCAAGGTCCAAGCCAGAAATAATTCCATAATCCTAAAGGACTGCTCCTCTTTAAGCCTTAAAACATCTCTTTAAATACATGTGCCTTTATCTTAGCATTTTGCTTTCTTTTATGTTTCTCTAGGCATTGGACTTTGGGCTCTGTCTAATGCACATCCCTTTATTTTAAATTCTCCTTAAAACTAATCTCTTTTGGGGAGTCTTTCCAGGGCTTTGCGTCTCAGCATTTATACTTTTTATCGTGCGTACAGAGGGAATTTGTCTTTCTCATTTGATTCTGTGCAGGGGGCTGGGGGCTGGATAAAAGTGGGCATGTCTTTTATCCAAAATGTAAAATACACTTTTTCAAAACACCCGATTAAAACCAACCACAATGCTGAGAGGACAGCTTGGGACGAGAAATCATTTGCATGTCATGGTTATTTCATTCTTTATGATAACCTGCTGCTAGAAATGCTGCGGCTCCTGGATCAGCCTGACCTAAAACTGATATCCAGCAGTGAAATTTGAGTTTTGATGTATGTTTTATAATGAGACCCACTTAAAGTGCTCTGAGCCTAAAATCTCATGAAAACCATTTCTGTAAGATCCTTTCCATATTTCCTGTTTCTAGGGATGTAATTAGATTTACGTATGACTTCAGAGGCTGTTGTAGCTTCGGTTATGGTTACAACGAGGGTGGGCTCCAGTCAGAACTGTAACACTGCCAAGCGCCTTATAGGCACCCTTTTCCCAGGTACCCATTTGACTTCCCTGGGACCCCACTGCAGGGTCCACTGGGCCAAAAACTGTCCTTGGCTGAGACCCGGCTTTATTCTGTGATTCCCATCCCCTTCTTATCTGTTTGATCATTAAGTCATTCTTTCACATAACAAATACTCATTGAGAACCAGGTTCTACTCCGCTCGGAATACAGAAGAGGACAGGATCGCCACTCTTAGGACTCTTAGGTCTGTGCATAAGTTACAGAAGTAATTAATTCTACTGCAGCAGGTTGGGAAAGTGGGGAAGTGTGTCTGAGGAGAGCAAGGAGTAGGAGCAGGGTGTGAAGGGCAGGTGGGAGAGGCAGGAACGCTGTAACAGGAAGTATCCAGGGGGAGGCAAGGAGCCCGCTCTCCCAGAATCAGAGGGAAACCAGTGTGCTGGAGAAGGAAGGACAGGTGAGTGCGTGCAATGATTCTTTACAACTTTTGAAGTTATCATAGAAGTTGTACTTGACTAGTTTGTTTTGTGTTTAGGGCACCTTTAAAACTATTTAATTTATTGATTGCTAATCATCCTAAGTAATGTAGACCTCTTGGAAATATACCCAATATTTAGAAAAGTGCATTTATTGTTAGTAATCAAAATTTCAACCTTTCAAAAAAAATTTCAACTTTTCACACGGGATTTGTCAAGTATAAACTGATTTTCTTTGAATTCATGTTTATGCCATTTCCTATTTTGTCAGAGTTTTGGAATTTCCACAGTTCTCTTGCCTGCTTCTCAAGCAGCACATCACCTCTGGTTGGCTAGTTCTAGGACCAGTATCCACATTCTCCTTATAATGGTTTTGGTTTTCTCTCTAGGTCATTTCTTACTTGTCTCCCCCTTAGCATTCATCAGGTTAGTCACTTCAGTGGTGCTCTGTAACTTGGCCTGCTTTTATATCTCTTCTCTAAACTTGTTTTCATTATGATTTTATTTTAAATTATCTTATTTCATGATATGTAGTTCTTAAGAAACTTCTACTATGCTCCAGAATTTGCATGGATGTAAATTTCAAGTAAATATGTTTGTCCTTCCTTATTGATGTCTGCTATCATGCCTTTAGCACATTTTTATTCAAGGCCTATTCTGTTCCTAACATAATGATGGGTTTTGGGAATATACATATTAAATAAAATCTATAGCTTATTAATGCAGAGAGTCTAAATAATGGAACTTTATCTGTAGTCTCTTGTTCCTTTTAGGCAGCATTTCACTTTAACAAATGTAGTTTATTATACTATAGAAATGGATGACACACCTTCTATTTTTCTATAATGATCTGGTTGTGAGGTGTGATACTAGTTTTTGGTTTTCCTTCCAATGACACATAAGACATCAACAAATTTTGGCATAAAATTATGTTTCTACTAACTGACTTTTTCTCTTTTTTTAGATTTACTTATGTATCTTAGTGGGGGAGGGACAGAGGGAGAGGGAAAGAGAGTCTTAAACAGAATCCGAGCTGAGTTCGGAACCCTGCCCTGAGATCACGACCTGGGCCTGATGCTTAACCGACTGTGCCACCCTGGTGTCCCTCTACTAACTGACTTATATGGCAAATATTGGTAGCACTTGACTTTTTATATGTTTGATTTTTGAAAACTCAAAATTTATATCTTCTTAAAATTTACTAGCTAATTCCCAATTTCTTTTTCCCTCTCTTTCTCAAAAAGAAAAAAATTACTTCTCACGCCTTGATTAGCTCTAAGCTACTTGTGGTCCCTTGAACTATTTAGGTCAGGTGACTTCTAAATGAGACCCATTCAGGTTCTTTGTTGAATGTGTAAGTGCCATTTCCCCCCGGTAAATACAATACCCAATAAAGCTAACTTTACTGTTATCACTTGGTGGGTGTTTTCTAGGATGGTCACTGGGATTTCAATGTATGGCAAACTATGGTATGGTAATTGAAAAATTCTGCTGATTTGGATAGAACTATGCAGTGCTCAACACATAGAAGCTCGATGCTCCACCAAAATTATAAATTGTAAAACGTTGTAATTGTAAAACAGCCAAGAAAACATTAACAGATGTAGAATTTTTAAATATTATTTGTTTTGTCAATCAAGGCTTAGTTCAAAACATAGTATCCACTTTAGGTATTTTAAGCAGAAATGACTGTGTTTTAGGGAGTTTAGGTGTTCACACAAGTATTGGAAGGACTAGAGAAGTAAACTCCAGGCCAAAACTCTGGAAATAATGCCTAGAACAAAACCTTTGCCCTAGTCCAGGATGGGGGAGTCTGAAACTGGGGATGGACACCTGAAAGCAAGATCTGCTCCTTGTCTCACCTGTGATTGCCCTCAATACCCAGAGGGCAAAAGGGATCAGTCCCTCCTCTACATCGCTTCCATCCTCAAAATCTGAACCGCCACAGGCTGATGCAGGGGCAGCAGGCAGGGATCCAGCAGCATCTTTGATTAATACAAAATTCACATGGTAAAGGGCATCCTGGGATTCAAACCGTTCTGTGAACTGAGAAGCATTTGTAATCTAGGTACTTAGAAACATTGTCATGTTAAGTTGTCTTATATCATAACCGGAGTCAACAAACACATGTTTGGCTACAACCACGTGGAACACCTTGTGTGGTGGGTCTTGGAGGTGATGCCAAAGCATAATAGGGTGTCTTTGGGTGGGGCAGAAAAACTCTGGTTAAGTTAGGTGAACATTGTCCCTATTGCCTGTTGCTTAAGAGGTGATATGGTGCCAGGTCTTGAAGGATGCCCAGGGTATCATCAAGGGAAGGTGTTCACTTTAGGCAGAGGCACCAGGATGGGTAGAGTTTCAGGGGCCCTTTTGATTAAAAAAACTCAACACCCAAAAAACAAAGAATCTGATTAAAATTGTTAGAAGACATGAACAGACATTTCTCCGAAGAAGACATAGTAGTGGCCAACAGACACATGAAAAGATGCTCAATATCTTTCAACAAGAAACAAATATTGATGAGAATGTAGAGAAAAAGGAGCCCTGGTGCACTGTTGGTGAGATTACAAAGTGGTACAGCCACTCTGGAAAACAGTACGGAGGTTCCACAAAAAGTTAAAAATAGAACTACCATATGACCCACAATTGCACTACTGGATATTTACCACCAAAATACAAAAACAGTAATTCAAAGGCATACATGCACCCCTATGTTTATTGCAGCATTATTTACAATAGTTAAATTATGGAAGCAGCCCAAGTGTCCATTGATAGATGAATGGATAAAGAACATGTGATTATCTATCTATCTATTATCTATCTATCTATCTATCTATCTATCTATCTATCTATCTATCTATCTATGATGGAATATTACTTAGTCATAAAAATGAAATCTTGCCTTTTGCTAGGACACAGATGGAGCTAGAGAGTATAATGCTTAGTGAAATAAGTCAGTCAGAGAAAGACAAATATCATAGGATTTCACTCGTGTGTAGAACTTAAGAACAAAACAAAGGAACAAAGGGAAAAAGAGACAAACCAAAAAAGAGTCTCTTAACTATAGAGAACAAACTGATGGTTACCGGTGGGGGGGGTGGTAGAGGGGTGGGGGGAATAAGGAGGGCACTTATTATGATCTGAACTGAGTACTGTATAGAGTTGTTGAATCACTATATTGTACACCTGAAACTAATATAACGCTGTATGTTAACTACACTGGAATTAAAATAAAAAAACTTAATAAAAAAGAAAAAAAACCCAAAGACTGTAATTTTCTTCTTGCTATTTTGGCACTGGATAGAGAATGGTTGAGATTTATCATTCACCATAACAACTTTTGGGTACAATTTTATAAGGAAACCCTTGCTTTGGTTTCTAACGAGACCCTGTGGCCTCAAAAATCTGAAAAGATTTTGTGGTTTAGTTTTATTTTCATAGAAAGACCAAAAAAACCTCTGGAACACAAATTGATTCTGTATTTTAGGTTTGCCATATAGCTTCTGACAACCACAAAGCTCTCAAGCTTTCAAGCTTATGTTAACTGAAGTGAGCAAGAATTCCTTCAAATTCAGAGAAGCCCATGAGCACTCCAGGACCTTCCCAGCATTCTGTTTGCCTACAATTGGCCAAACGCCTCTTTTTAGTCCTCAGAGTTGGAAGTAGGAGTCACCTATAATTTTATGTTTCTTGAAAGTCTACCTGAGAAGTCATTTTAAAGTATCTCATTTTTAATTCTGTATCATATTTTTATTGCCTTTATATTTTCAGTGAAACATGCCTGTAAATAGCTTAGCCAACTGGAATGGATTCTTTACCCAAAAGGGCTTTACTGTCCAATGAAAAGTGTATTTTCTCAGGGAAAGAAAGAGAAGATGAGTTTGTTTGTTTGTTTGTTTGTTTGTTTCCTGGGTACTTCCTCAGAGCTTTGTTTCTACAGTCTGAACCAACATTTGGGCATGAAATTTTTTGTTTTTTTAAAGGTTTTAGTTACCCTTTACCCACATGACTTCTTTCATACCCTCTCATATAATTATTCTATTTGTTGGAACCAGGGCATGCTGAAACATTACAGGGAATGCTTCTCTCTCGTGTGGACTGGAAGTGGGATATAATAGTCACCTAAAATACAGTGTGCTGGTACAATTTTAAGTCTCGAATTTATGAATCTGGGAACTGGGAAGTGGTATTCTAAGGAATATCAAAGGAAGTGGTATCTAAGGAATAATTTGGCAATCTGTTTTTTTTTTCCCCTAGGCAAAGTAGCATGATTATTTAGACTGTAATTTCTGTTGACTCTTGTTGGATTTGAAGTTGCCCTTAGCCCCCACGTGACCATGGGTGGTTTCCTTAACCCTCTGCATCCTTGGCTCCCGAAAGTGGGGATAATATTAGCAGCTAGCTTCCAGGGTTACTAAGAGGATTACATGAAATTAAATTACATCCATAGAACTTTATAGGACTTGTCACAGCTCCTGGCACAGTGAGGGTGCTAAATTAATGTTATTATTGCAATTAATGCTATTAACGACTTTCAGTCCAGCTTGGGCCTAAGCCCACTGCTGGTTCTATATCTGCTAAATTTAAATAAATACTGTGCATCTTGGTGAGTTACTATTATTCGTTGTTTAATGGAGCCATGTACTGGCTCAGGGCTGTACTGTTTCTCATAAGTGCTACCCATGGAGATAAAATCTGAAGATGGTTGTAATAAAATGATGAGCTACAATATTATGTGAGATGGCCTCTTTATATGCACTGCTGAAATAAACTTTTATGAAAAGAAGATGAGTCACTAGGAATGAGGATGCCCCTCTAGCAAGATCAGACAGGGCACTGTCCTCTGGCTAAGAGTTGCTAAGGTGCTCCCACCCTCTCCTAGGTACTCCCACTCCCTCCTAGGTGCTCCCTTAATTTCAAGAGGCCCTCTGGGTGTTGTTTCCTTTACTAGTCAAACAAGACTGATGCCTAGGCTTGACGTGGTTTGATAAGCTCTTTCACAAAATTTTTTTGGTAGTTATTAAGTATTTAGTAGTTAATGAAATTAAGTAGACCAGTGCAGTGGGTGGTGTATAGTTGTTCCCCAAGAAATGATGCCCAAAAGAGACCAAGGGTGTCCCAGAAGTAGTGATGACAAAAGTGGGGACCCGTGTACTTTAAAAAATCTTAAATTAGGGCCCCTGGGTGGCTCAGTGGGTTAAAGCTTCTGCTTTCGGCTCAGGTCATGATCTCAGGGTCCTGGGATCGAGGCCCGCATCGGTCTCCCTGCTCAGTGAGGAGCCTGCTTCCCCCCTCTATCTCTCTGCCTGCCTCTCTGCCTCCTTGTGATCTCTCTCTCTCTCTGTGAAATAAATAAATAAAATCTTTAAAAAAATCTTAAATTAGTAATTAAAATTAGTAGTAATTAGTAATTAATTGAACTAAGTGACTGATGACATTTAGTTTCTTCCAAGGATACAGAACATAGATTGCTTTAAGAAGGTGGTTTTATTTTTCTTAGTTTCCGGCTCTTGTACTTACTCTATGATCTTAGGCAGGCTACTTAACCTCTCTAAGCAATGTGTGCAAAGCACACTTTCAGAAATGCAAAAATACTGCCTGTAATACATTTTGTACACGGTGATGTGCTTGGATAGAAATTTATGATGCTGTTATCATTCTTTTCCCCAAAGATCAAGCCTGAGATCTGGTTTCTGGAGCTCCTGTGGGGTGATTTACATAAACAATGGGCTCCGTCATTTTTATGCCTGAGTCTCACAGTGCCTAGTCGTCATGATACAAGGGTCACTCACTTCCTTCTGCTCCACCGCTGCCAAACCAGACCTTACCCTTGATCAATTGCTTTGAAAATGTATACTGCAGGTTGGGAGAAATGTGGCGGAGTCAACACAGACGCTTCCTGGGTCCTGTAGACTCAGCCTGCAGGTCCACTTTTCAGAGGGTGAAGGACCAGCTTTATCTTAGGACCTAAAAGTGGACCCAGAAAGATGTCCCCCACTGGTCCCTGAGTGTTCCATGGGGATGAATGTTAGCCTCCACTGGAAGCTAACATTCTCAGGAGCTCAACCTGAGCTTGCAGTGTGGGTTTGACCCTCTTTACTGGTTTCTAGCTTTAAAGTAGAACTCGTCCTACTAGTTAAAATAGTCACTCTCCCGGTGGCATCAGCTCAATTCTGTGGTTGTCAGTAGCTGGAAAATTCCAAAGTCGTCTTTGGGGAGTGCTGCTGGATCACTCAGGTGTCTGTGTGGAGTTTGGGGGTAGCCGGAACAGGGATTGCTTCAACTCCCACCCCAATAAAACACCCATATCCGTATAGTCACACAAATTCAGAGTGGAACCTTTAGGGGGCTAACCCGATGGCTGTATGTCAGACTTGGCACAAGAATTTTTTGATAAGTCCCATTTCCTGGCCTTGATTCTGGAGATTCTGATTGGCTGGGGCAGTGCAGACAGCAGCAGGAGAAACATTCATTTCAATCCTGCAGTGAGAAGCTATCTATGTTCATTGACTGTATGACTTATGGGCACATCCTAATTTTGCTGTATAGTTATTTATCTCTGGCTAAATTCTAACTGAGCATAGGAGAAAGGGAGGCACTTTCTCTGATAAGTTGTTCCTAGTTCAGTGGGTCTAGTGTGGGGCTTGTCTCTGGGTATTTATTATTTTTAAGCTCCGCTGATGATCCTGGGGAGGCTTTGGAATAATGTGACTTTGAGAAATTTAAATAGTGAGCCTCTCAAGTAAACTCTGCCATTCCTTACTCATCAGACTGTGCCAGTCATGACCTGGGGCCTTTGGAGGACCCAAAGTTCTTGGCAGGAGAAATCCTCCCCAAGTTGAGATGAACCACCTTTACCTGGTTCCTGTGTAATACCCCCAACCCTGCTCATTTGGTTTCTGAGGAAATCCTCCTAATGGTGCTGGGTGCTGGGTGCTGGGTGAGGATGGCCCTCAGAGGTCCTGAGATGGATGGAAAATGGGAGGAAGGGTGTGCCTGGGTGGCTCAGTGGGTTAACTATCTGCCTTTGGCTCAGGTCCTGATCCTGGGGTCCTGGGATCAAGCCCTGAGTCTGGCTCCCTGCTCAGTGGGGAGTCTGCGTCTCCCTCTGCCCCCCTGCCCCCACTTGTACGTACTTTCTCTCTCTCTTAAATAAATAAATAAATAAATAAATAAATAAATAAATAAATAAATAAAATCTTTATTAAAAGAAAAGAAAGCAGGAGGAGGGAAAGACTTCTGTGCTTTGTGATATCCTTCTTTAAAGCAAAATTCTGCACCTTACGTGGCCCCATCTCACACTTTGAGTACACCGTGTATAACAGTGGACACTAAAGGATGTCCCAGCCCTGCCTGGCTCTGT
The DNA here is from genome assembly GCA_002007465.1 of Ailurus styani. Lineage (NCBI taxonomy): Eukaryota > Metazoa > Chordata > Mammalia > Carnivora > Ailuridae > Ailurus > Ailurus styani. The sequence goes on along the minus strand of LNAC01001022.1, from coordinate 66,928 downwards.
CCTATGGAAGCCAGAAGAAATTGGGATACAGGCCCCAGGCTGCCCACCACCTCCTGCTAGTGAACACTGTGGCCGGCAAAGACTTCTTCCATTACAAAGGAAGGTGACTATTGACGGGACAGCCAAGGTCTTAGACTAGCAAAGTGATACTGTGGATTGAAAAGGAATCCTGACCCTGCCGAGCCCTCGGCGTATGGTCTGCTATTCCATGACACGGTTTTGAACTGGAAAGCAGTTTTGCGGGTTGCGATCAATGGGTAGGACGATGCCTTCCTATTGCTCAGAGGAATATGATCACATAAGTGGTATAAAGTCAGCAGACGGGGGGCAGACAAATACTGCCAGGAGGAAAAAGAGAAGCACTGAGGTTGGCTGAAAAGTCAAGCCCTTTGAAGTGATATATTATTTAAAAAAACCCACAATATTTCTCTGACCACATGATTCTTCACAGGAAGAATGTACAAGTCTTTTTTTTTTAAACAGGATTTTTATTAAGGAGGTTATCTTTAAGATAAAAAGGTCAGCTCTAGGCAGAAATGGTAACTTACAATTACTACCATTTTTTTAGCAAGTGAATTATTGTGAAAATATCATCCCTAGGTCAAAATAAATGTTTCAGATATACAGTTGATTTCACAAGCCTCTCTTCACAGATTTCTTTTCCATTCCCCCACTGCCCTCACCTCCACCCCCCAGGGAAGCTCCATGTCCTCCCCTCAGCTTAGTCTTCCTCTTTGTTGCTTTCTCCATCTGACCCTCTGCAGGGCATCTTTCAGCCACCGACTCATATGTCCCCCAACTCAGGAACAATTTCTCCTCCTCCCTCTAGACAAAACTGATTGCTCAAATATCAGTGCTCTAACCTCCACACATTTTCCACACCTCTGTTACCAGAGATTTTCACAACACATGGTCATTTATTCTGTAAATGTCTACCTGCCTTCCCATGCTGGGCAATCTAAGAGACCCGGCAGTGTCTTGTACGTCTCTGTGCTGCTAGGCTCCCGGCAAGGTGTCCCAAGCGAGGAGGAACTGAGAATGCGGGCCGCTCAGTGGATGAGGGAGGGAATTCGTGCAGGACAACACTGTCTGCAGGAAACTGGGAACCACATCGCCTTCCTTATTATCCGGCGAGACACAGACACATGGCAAGTTTTGATGGTAAAGCATGACGATTCGAAGGAAGTCCCCAGAATAACTCTCCCCCCCCACCTTGGAAAGACATAGGCATCTTACACTGACAAGGTAGCTAGTAAATACCAAAGGCTCGCAATGCTGGTTGAACACAAAACCCTTAAAATATGCATTGTAGGCATTATTAACTACAGGTGGATGAGAAGACCGGCACCTGAAGGGAGCAGGGACTCGCCAGGTGTCACCCTGCCGCCCTGGGCCAGCGTGAGGCTCCTTCTCTGGCTCCCCGCCCTGAGTTTGGTTCGCAAGCCCATGGCAGGGCTTCTGGGGTAGAGCACAGAGGCCAGAAAACCAGAACACATTCGGTGCAGGGCCCCGGACTTCTCTGTGTCTAGCTTTACCTCTTCAGGAAATTCAGTGGTCCGGCTATGCATTGCAGACCAGCCCACCCGTGGCTGTCAAGGCAGTCTTTTTTTTTTTTTTTTAAAGATTTTATTTATTCATTTGACACACACAGAGAGAGATTACAAGTAGGCAGAGAGGCAGGCAGAGAGAGAGGAGAGAGGAGGAAGCAGGCTCCCCGCTGAGCAGAGAGCCCGATGTGGGCCTCGATCCCAGGACCCTGNTTTGACACAGAGAGAGAGATTACAAGTAGGCAGAGAGGCAGGCAGAGAGAGAGGAGAGAGGAGGAAGCAGGCTCCCCGCTGAGCAGAGAGCCCGATGTGGGCCTCGATCCCAGGACCCTGGGATCATGACCTGAGCCGAAGGCAGCGGCTTTAACCCACTGAGCCACCCAGGCGCCCTGTCAAGGCGGTCTTGCGGGTGAGAGCGCGTGGGAACCGGCTGCGCCTGCGTACTGTCTTCCTCCTTGCCTGGCTTCCAAACCACCTGCAAAATTCCCGAGGACCTCAGGCCCCGTAGAGCCCTGAGCGCGTCTGCGTAAGGCTTCCATCCGTCATTGTCAACCCCAGAACTCACATCGATTTTGCTGTTCCTAACATAAACTGTGACTATTGCTGGGGCTTGAGGGTTTGTAAGGAGCAATAAAATACAAGTGGACGTTCAATTTACTTAAAGCTTATACATGTCAGCACCTAACTAAATAAAAAAGAGGAGGAAAAATAAACTGACAATGATTAATATCAGTAATGATTTGTTTTGCTTATTTTCTAAAGTAGTAACTTGATCCTCTCTGTTTAAAATTGGCAGAGAAGTGATAGGAGGAAGCACTAAGGCAATTTAGCTTCTGTCCTTCCTTGTTCCTTTGCCACTGTTGGAGAAAACTTGGTTTTTCTGTGGAGTTAGATGTGCAGGTATTAATTTTCATTCACCAAGAAACATGGAAATGAGGTTACAAGTGTGTTAGTAAAGATAAACTTGTCTAATTTAACAGTGATTATTTGTGTAAACTGGCACACTATTAAAGCAGTGGTGGGTGAGATGCTGATTTCCTAGCATCTGTGAGTACAAACTGTGAAGTCATCCATTGAAATCATTGATGTTGGCTCTTTTTGCTTTCTGTATGAGCAAATCCAGATGATAACTGATTTGGAGACTGGCAAGAACTTTGAGAACTGGTTGAGACATTTAACCCTTGCTTTTAGTTAAGATCCTAGGAAAATCAACCTGCCTCAATACATTCCTTGTTCAGATTTTTAATATTACTGGGCTTTCCTTAGCATCTCAGCCTGCTAATGTCTACATTGTTTCCTTTCTTCTCACACTACATCTGAGGACAAAGGATTTCAGGCATTATTCTTCCTTTTTGAGTGTTCTCTGGTTTGACAACTTGGGCTATTATACTGCATTTTGCAGCTGGCCCCCGGAACTCCAGAATGTCCCTATGAAAGTAGGTCCAGATACTGCCAGTTAAGTAGTGTCAAAATGTCCAAATGCACCTTTGAATTGCAGATTTGGGCTGTAAAGGAATTAGCAGTCAAGGTGTAAAGAGAGGCTGAGTGAATGTTTCAAAATGGCGCTCACTCACAAATTACATCACTGGCTCTGGCTTCAAAGAGGAACTTGGTGTCTGAGACTTTGCGTGAAATTTCCGCTACTGCAGAGAGTGCCTGAGTGTGTTCTGTCATCAAAAGGAATAGTGGCTGGTTAATTGCTTCTGAAGGGTGGGTTGAAATGAGAGATGGTGATGATGGTGAGAATGAGAACCAGGCTCCCCTGGACAAACACGGCCAGGGTCCTCAATATTAGACCCTGCAAGACTGTGACAGTTTGATTCTGCCATATGCAGAGGAAAGTATAAGATCTCCTTATCTCCTTCTTTACCTATTGTTGGCTCATTAAAACTGCCAAATAAAAACAGATTGTTGACAAATAACATCTTCATTTAAAAATGTTGGTTATGTTCTCGAGTAGATATCCACAACCTTTGGTCCTGGGGCCTACCACCTGGTTTTGCAAAGAAAGTTGTATTAGAACACAGCCAAGCTTACTAATTTACGTGTTGCCTGTGGCTGCTTTTCCAGCTGCATCAAGCTGTGACAGAGATGATAGAGCTCACAGCCTACCTCTGCTGGGCCAGGTCAATAGGAAAGTCACGTGGGCCATGCATGTAATCTAGTCTAATGACCACATTAAAAGAAGAAATATAAATGAGTAAAATTAATTTTCATAATATTTTTTATTTAACACACTATATCCAACTACTGTCATTACGGTAAGTAATGATATATGAATTAATGATGAGATATTTACTTTCTTTTTTCATATGGAGATCAAATCCTTTGCTTACCTTACTCTTGGAAAGCATCTCTATTTTCAGGAGTCACATTTCAGAGGATTAACATCCATCTAACCCCAGAGCACAGTTCTACAGAACAGTGTTAGTACCTTGATCTTTTTTTCACTGCCCAGAAAATTGGTACCCCACCGGCTCCCTCCTCCTTCTCAGTAATTGTCATCTCAACTCTGGGAAGACAGGAACTTCTTCGAAGTGAACCAGATAATTCTAGTTTTATGTGGCTCTGGAATGGTGAGATCAAAGAGTGCTAAAAGCAGAATAACTGAGGGGCTTTCATATTGTAGAATCTGCTTAAGATCTTTAAACAAAGACCCTGAGACTACTGAGAGGTGGTTCTCTTCACTGGATCTTTTATCTAAAAGGCCAGCTCACTTTTTTTTTTCTAATCAATTCCTATTTATCGGGTTCTATAATTTCTGCTTTGTTTCTGTGGTAGCACAAATGCTGTGCAAAAAAGCTAAGCTGCAAACCTCAAAACTGAATAGAGGATCCAGCTAAGTCTTTGATGTCTGTTGAAGAAGCGTCAAGGGACGCATTTGGTCAGACCCATAACTTCTCTTGCTCCTGTGTTAAGTCAGACCACACTTTTGACCGAATTGGTGAGATGCTTCTGTCCAGATACATAAGAAGGAGAGAAAAGACATTTATTTTTGCAGACATGATTATATTTTTAAATTATTGTTTTAAGTGAGAAAGATTCATTATGTTATTTGGCTAAAAATATGTATAAAATTAATATGAAACTCAAGATTGTTTCACCAAACAAAAAGCAATAACCAAAACCAGAAAGAGATTTCTTTCTCATCACAGAGTGATATGGAGGACAGAGAATGAGAATTCATTTATAAATGGTAGGGTATTTTGAGAATGTCCTTCATGTACATTTGAAAGCCATTAAGTCTGTGGACAAGATTTTTTGTTTGTGAGTTACAGTTATGTGTTCTCTGGGTTGCAAGGTTCAATGTTCCATTAGTCACCAACAGTCTAGAAGAGCAAAGTTGTTGCAATTTAATACTCATAATTTAATATTTAAGAGCTGAGGGCTGAAATGAAGAGCTAATGAAATACCAATCGATGGGGTTCTGGTCTTTCAGTGGAGTTTTTATATACTTCATTCTAATTCCATGTGGATAGTTCATTAGGTACATTGATGAAATGGGCCGAATTGTATTAAGGGGAATTCTGAAGAAGGTGAAGTGGGGGTAGGGTGAGTAGGGAATATAGTGGAACTAAGCTTTGATCCCTGTCCACCTGGGAGGTCTTGATTGATTTGTTTAGATTGGGAAGGTAGACAGGAGTCAGTCATCTTATTGTAAAGGAGCAGAGGACCCAGGTTTAACATGAGTCTCAGTGAGGTAATATGATAGTTCATTTCTGAATCTTCCTTCTTTCCACTGTAAAATAGGATTACTTGTATATATTCTACTTACCCTACAGAACTGTTGTGAAAACCAACAAAATTAATATGATAATACATTGTAAGTTAAAAGGCCCAGAGAAATAAAGGTATCATAGTAACTTTCAAGAATGAATATCCATCTAGCTCATTAAAGGTTGATGGGCTTTTGTCTTTTGTCCACATTTGGGTCCAAGGTGTTTTGTAAAATATATCCCCCCAAAATGACCCAAGTGGCATGAAATTAGGTAGCTTTCCCAGTGGGTTATGATCTAACTTTTATGACTTTCTCTTATTAGTAAAGAGAAAAATGTATAATAATAGATAACCAATTTTATTAAATAAGGGTCAAGGAGGCATAACTTAAATAATTTTATTTTTAATTTTTTCAACTCTGAACTGCTTAGATTGTCCCAGAAAAAAACAGGCCTCATCATTTCAAAATGATGGGTTCAGAGAAAGTGCATAATGCCATTAATCCTGGAGCATTGCAAACTGGGCTTGTGTGAAAAATCTGTGTGTTTTGTTATGAAGACTGAAGATCTTATATAACCCTACTAGAGCACTTAGTTAGCTTTGGAAGACCTAGGCAATCTGTATTTTTAGTGTGAAGTCTGATTACCTACTGAACAAAGGAGAAAAGAAAATTTGGAAGTGATTGCTTTGGAAAGTGCAGCAAATACCTATTTTCTTGCCAGAGTTGTATCTGAAAGTGGAAAAAACAGGGTTTTGGATGTCTATTTGTAGAGCAAGGAGACTTTTAGCTCTGAGATGTCTGATTTTTAAACATTTGTTCTGCTGGGCCTCACAGTCTCCTGATGTTGAAAGGATCTTAGCAATAAAAATATTTTAACAAGTCCTGCTATTTAATCATGAAATAGTAGAGGTAGCACACAGCACTCATTTAGAAATATATATACTTTTAATAGATCACGTTGAGACAACTTGGTGACTCATTATAAGTCTGGAAGATTTGAAGTTGAGGAAACCACTTTTCCAAGGAAGGTTGGTGGAGATGGCTGCTGTGGTGATCATAAAGACACACAATGAAGCTGTCAGCTTGTCGAAGAGAACATAAATATGGATTTGCTGGAAGGTGGGATGATCTCTCAGTTCCTTTCAACATCTGCATTTTAAAATGCTTAATGAAATAGAAGACACTCCCTTAGTTGCATTTATTGCATATGGCGTCCTTTCTCCCTTCCTTCTTCTTCCTCCCTCTCTATCACCCTTCCTCCTTCCACTTCCTCTCTTCAGGGTGGGGTAGGAGTCACTGTGCTTCAGATATACCTACTCCTGTCCCTTGTAACATTCTCCTCGTGAGGGTCTATTTTTATCCATGAAGAGCATCTCCTAGACTTGGAGGCATATTTCACCCTTCAGAGACAGTTTGATTTCTTTTTATTCTTTGCAGATAATTTCCCTAAATATTCTCCTTTTTGGTTTCCTTTTCCTAGCTCCTGGTATTCTGACATACTGAACCTTTATAATATTTCAAACTTTAACTACTGGCTCCCTTTACCCTTGGAAAACTTTCACCTTCCTCTCTTCTGTTTTCATGGAGGTAGGTTTTAAGATAGAATAGCTGTGCAATTTTGAAAGTCTTAATCTAACTGCTTTGAGCCTCAGTTGTTTTTTTTCTGGTTTTATTGAGATGTAATTGACATATAACATTGTATTAGTTTCAGGTACGCAGCACAGTGCTTCAATACATGTATATATTGTGAAATGATCACCACAATAAGTTTACTTAACATCCATTACCTCACATAGTTACATATTTTGTTTTTTCCTGTGATGAGTGAGCCTCACTTTCATCACTTGTAAAATGTGAAGAATCATGTGCACTTCATGGGGATTTAAGAAATAAAATGAGATATAGTTGGCACCTGGTGCATTTATTGAATACATTTAAAAATGAATGCGTTGGTGACTTGCAGTAAGCTTTTGACAAATGTCTCTAAACAATTGATTGGATTGCCATAGCACACATTTTGGTCCTTAGTTCAGGTGTTGCCTTCTTGAAAAAGACACCTTTATGGTGTCTCGTGAACTGGGATTCAAGCCCTCTGCTAATGCCCTGCTTTGTTTTTCTAATCCTGTGTTACCATCATGTGGGTAAGCATGTAGATGATTCTCTTAGTCTTACTCTTTTCTCTAGAACAAGAGAAATAAATTATAGATCACTTTTAATTGAAGTAACAAATCTCTGATGCAAAATGCTAAGTGCTGGACAGTACCATCCTAGCCTCAGCAAACTATAAAAAAAAGGTGAAATCTCTAAGAAAAGGAGCCTTCTTGTTAACCATCTCCTCCCAGCTGTGAATTGCCTTTTTTGAGCAGTATGTGTGGGGTTTGAAGGTGACACAACATACCTCATAAGCTTTTCAACTAGAGTAAGTGTAGATTGCTATCAGAATTACCATCCTCACCAACAAGTATGTTCTAAGTGTCTGATGGGTTTAGATCTTGTGTTTGCTCTTGTTGATTGAATTGTAGCAGAAATAGAGGCAATGTGGAGAGTTAAGGATATAAAATTCCCTGGTTTAGCCTTTAATAGAACTGAAATCTCTTAGTTAATTATTTCACTTGCGTCCCATTTGCCGACTAAAGAATAAGCACAGAGGCTATAGACAAAAGCATTCCGCTCTAAAATTCTCACTTGACCAATATTTTGGGAGATCAACATTAGCTACATGCACCCTATACTGAACATTTTAGACTTTAAGTAGAAAGAAAATTAATATATTTAGGTATACATGTGGAACTTATCTTTAAAGTCATCAGAAAAGAAATAATGGAGAAAGCCTTTTCTGACTAATTTGACAAACATTTGTTGAACTTTCCATCACATAGAAAGCACTGATGAGTGTTAAAGATAGAAAGAAAAAAAAAACCCAGGGAATCTTTGGCCTCAAGGAGTCTTTTGGGGAGACATACAATTATATTAATGTGGTAAAGAATCTAATAGAGAAAAACTTAAGGTGTCCTAGAAACAAGTAGGAGAGACATCCCAGAGAAGGGCTGAAGTCAGGGAAATCTTCAACACCAGAGACTGATACCGCAGCACTCACTGAGTGTCTAATGTCAGTGAGAAAGCTTTAGGGCAGAGATTATCTCTTGTTTTACATCATCACATTCATAATGGGAAGATGCACTGTGTAAAAGAAGTGCATAAAGCTTTATGCTGCAGCATAGTCTTCACTGATCATTAAAAGAATCCAGCAGGAGAGAAACAATAAATGTGAAGACTACAATACAAGATCCTTTAATCCAGACTTCTGTATTCAATCATCAAACAAGTAGTGCTCCCATCTCTAGGCCAGGCACTGTTGAGGATTAGGGATACAGGTGTGAGCAAGATGATGTCCCTGCCCTTAAGGGACCTTTAATTTTCTCCTGGGAGAGGACATACAATAAATTCATGCACAAATAAGTAATGCAGTATAATTTAATTTTATTTTATTGAAATTTAGCTGACCCAAAAAGTTACATTAATTTCGCTTGTATGGCATGGTGATTGGACCACTCTCTATATGATGCCCTGCTTACAGGTGGGGCTCCCTTCTGTCACCATACATCGCTATTGTGATATCATTGACTCTATTCCTTATGCTGCACCTTTCATCTTACTCAACTTACTCCTTTTAGATACTGAGAACAGCTGTGGAGCTAGAGAGTGGCTAGGATAAAATGAATGGTGGTTGCTTTCTTTAGGGTGGTCAGAGAAGTCTGTTGGAGGGAGAACAAACTGAAAAGAAAGAGGCAGCATGTGCAAAGGTCCTGAGAAGAGAATGAGGCTGAATGTCTAAATAACAGAGGAGACACCAGCATTTGCTGGAGTTGAGTGACACAAGTGGAGGATGGGAGGCAATGGGGTCAGGGAGATAGACGGAAGCCAAGGCACAGAGATCAGCATCAGAAACCCCAGCTCTGGCCACAGGGAGACCCCTAAACACAGGCACATCTGATACCAACTATCAGAAGAATTATTTTTACAAAAACAAAAAGCCCTCCTATTTAAGGAAGGTGAAAAAGCCTCATAAACACTTATGGTTCAAAGTCTTTAAGGGAAAATAATGTGGAAGACTCTCTCTTCAGATCATCTCCCCTCTACGTCAAAAGATTGTTTTAGAGGAGAATCCTGAGATTGCAATACACATGGAGAGCCTTCAGGTTTAGTTTAGTACCTCTGCATCCCCAGAGACTTTTCACAGGAGAGTAGCCTAGGAATGAAACAAGTGTGCGGCAAGGTGTTAAAAGCTGAATTCTGTGGTTTTAATGAAGTCATGAGTGGGATTTTATAGATGCCTTTTAGAGTTGCCATTCAAAAGAGTAGAAAGCAAACACAGTCACCAGGGATAAAAAGGGCCTGGGGCAAATTAGCAAATGTTCCATGAGTCTTTCTGGCATCTTCTTGCTGGGCAGCATTTTCTGTCTTAGAAGATGACAAGGTTATCAGTGCTACTGAACTGGACCCATAAGAGCTGAGTCCACTGAAACTCACTGGGTCCACTGAGACTCAGTGGTTATCTGTCTGCCTGTCTATGTTCCTCATCAAACACACCAAATACACCAAATACTGGCTAGAACCAATTACCCATACATAGTGTGCAATCTGCATTAATGGGACTTTGCTATTGCATTGTCTTCATTAGCATAATGTTGCTATTCCTGGAAACTCCTAACCCAGGCAAATAACTTTATTGTTCATTCCAGGGACTTCCAGAAAGACCCATCAACTCTTCAATAGAAAGCATTGACTGACAGTTTATCCTTCACCTCAAAACCATTGTTTCGTTTCTTTCATCAATCTTAAGCTACTCTATCATGATATTTTGATATTTAGCCGCTCTTTTTTTTTTTTTGAGAGAAAGAGAGAGAGAGGAAGAGAGAGCATGTGAGCAGGAGGGCAGAGGGAAAGAGAGAGAGAATTTTAAGCAAGCTCCATGCCCAGTGTGGAGTCCAATGTGAGACTCAATCTCACAATCCTGAGATGACAACCCGAGCTGAAATCAAGAGTTGGGCACTCAGTCGACTGAGCTGCCCTTATATTTATTCACTCTTAATCAAGTGAAAGAGCCATACTGAAGAGCCACCTTAAACCAAACTTCAAAATGCCCATAAAATCCAACCTTGCTCTTCCCCTTCTGAGACGCTACCAAAGCCCTGGTAGTGGGGCGGATGTCCTTCCCTGTAGCAGTAAGCAACAAAGGAGGTTGCTAAGGGGTTGTGTTGATGTATTTGGGGTTGGCACTGACTTGCCAGAATTTGAGGAAGAAGAGAGTTACCATGACAAATGAGACAAAGCTACGGTTGTTCATTCTGATGTTTGAGACAGGTTAAAATATAATAAAACAAAGAGACTAAAAAGACAAGCCACTGACTGGGAGAAAATATTTGCAAAATTTCTATCTGATAGAAGGGCCAGTATCCAAAATATGCAAAGAACTCTTTAAATTCAACAATAAGAAAAAAAAACCCAACCCAATTAAAAAGTGGGCAAAAGATCTGTAAAGACACCTCACCAGAGAAAATAGACAAATTACAAACAAGCATATGAAAAAATGCTCAATGATCATATGTCTTAAGGAAATTGCAAATTAAAATGAGATGCTGCTATATGCCTATTAGAATGGACAAAATCCCAAACACCGATAGCACCAAATGCTGGTGAGGATGTGGGACAACAGGGATCTCACTCATTGCTGAAGGAAATGAAATGGTGTGGCCACTTTGGAAGACAATATGACAACTTCTAACAAAGCTGAACGTGTTCTTATCGTATATCCCAATAATTGCATTTCTTGGTATTTACCCAAATGAGTTCAAAACTTATGTCCACACAAATGCCAGCCCACAAATGTTTATAGCAGCTTTATTCCTAATTGCCAAAATTTGGAACGATCAAGACATCCTTCAGCAGGTGGATAGATAAACAAACTGTGGTACATCCAGACAACGGGCTATAATTCAGTGCTAAAAAAGAAATGAACCTGGAGTAAATGTGAATGCAGGATGCAAATAATAAGGAAATGTGGTAGTGGTGGGGGGGCAGTTGATGAGGTACATGAGGACCTTTTGTGCTTTCTGCTCAACTTTTTTATAAACCTGATACAGCTTGAAAAAAAATAAAGTTTATTCATTAAAAATTAACCAAACAAAATTCCAATTATTTGGTAGAGGTATACACCAGGTACAATGAATGCTACCAAAACAACCTCCTCATGAGATCCGCATAAGTGGAGTGAAGAAACAAAGTAGTCAGGAAAGTTTCTGATGGGGAGGTAACCCCTTGGGAGAGTCCTGAAGGGAAAGAATGGATTAGTTAGGTGAAGAGGGTACAAGGGCTTTTCAAGTGAAGGAAGCAGTATTTATGTCCAAGGCTTGGGGGTGAGGGTCTTCAGGGTGCAAGGGAGAAGAGACAGGAGAGGTCCCTATCATAAGGGACCTCCAGTGCCAAGCTGGAGAGAAGGGATTGCCTTTAGGAGAAGGGGTATGACATGGTCAGTGTGCATTTGGAACAATTGTTCCTGTTGCAGAAGAGAAGTGGGTTAGAGGAGGCAGAGCTGGAGGCAGCAGGGCCATTAGGATGCTGTTGTAGCAACCTGAGGGAAGGCATTTTGCTGCCCTCATCTTTTATCCTTTGTGACCAGCGCAGGGCTGGGTGCCTGGTGCAAGCTCAGGCAGCATTCGGTGAGCCCACAGGGCACGTCGTCAGACCTGTGCTTTCTGTCGCTGGAATTTAAACATCTTCTGTCTGACTTACTCAGCTGTATCTCCGACGACATGTAGAACGATGCAGAAACGTCTCTGCTGAGCCCCACCTAGGAATATGTGATCTGATCATTTTATAAGACATTTGACATGTTGGATTAATCCTGAAAATCTGGGTTGTGTGGTCTGTTTGAAACAGAGGAATAAACATTTCTCTTTACTGTCGTTCAGAAATGGAGATCTTTTATTCAGAGTTCTTACATAAAAAAGTAGGAAAAAGTGTTTGAAACAAAGAAAAGGTCTAAAACATGTTTCATTTATATAGTTTCATATATATAGTTATATAGAAAGATTCCCGGGCTATGTAACAGCATGACTTTTCACAGCGCATAATGACTCTCTTTATTAGTTTTAGCAACTTATTGGAGTATTTTGGAGGCAGAATTTTCTGTGAATAGGTAGAAGACACATCTAGAACAGCGTGCTCCTAAGGCACCCTCGCTGACAGCATAATCACAGCTCTGCCCCCGGCGGTACGGAGCGGACGGACCGGCACAAGTTACTTCAAAGTCACTTTGTATTCAGAGAAATTGACTGTAATTCCTCACAAAAAAGGACCTTTGAAAATTACACTTAGCATATTGTATCCGCATAATCCTTCATGTTTTTTGACTTCCTATAATTTGTGCTGAAGTCATTATCCGTTAAAAGCAAATTTAAAAATATAAGATCAAGGTTTATTCTAGTCGTGAAAAAAGACAATTTAGACCAGCCCACGTTTGGTGCTCTCTTTCTCTCCTTCTCCCTCTCCCCACCCCCCTTTCCACCCAACACCTTTCCTTCCTTTTATTCATCATTTGGTTCTTTACAGGTTACTCCCTTCTTCAGAATACTTTGCCTCATGGTTCACAATATCATTATTGTCATTATTTTTTTTCTTCAGTGCTGGTGTCAGAGCAGGATGTTGCATTTGTACAACTAAAGATGGCCTGTGGCTTTCAAACTTTTGTTGCACAGAGTCTCAAAGATCTCACAGAATTTTCTCGGAGAAGCACAGGGCTTGGGCCTCTCTTGAGCCCAGAGCAGCTCTATCTTGATCTCTTTATAGTTGAGGGCTTCTCTGTTTAACTTGATTTGGAGGTGGGGCTCCTGGCTTAAATAAAACAAAAGGATGAAAACCTACAATCTTGGTCAAACTGACAAGCAGGCACCAGGTCACACATGTATGTGCCCTTTGCTACAGTCTCTTACTTGCTTCAGTTCTTCTTGTCCTCAGAGGTCAAACAGATTTTGGGTACCATTTTGGGTAAATTTCTTGCTGCTCCAAACTCTCACTATATGCTCTTTGAAACTTGGTGTCAAGTACTTCAGATAGCATATGTCTCTATCTAAACCCAGGAACCGAATAGATTTTTATATGTCAAGCAATACTCATCTTATGCTGTCACTGACACTCATACAACCATACGCACTCATATATGAATATGACTTCTTTCTCTGACAGAAATCTGAACTGAGAAAATATATGGAACAAAGGAAACTTTCTATTGTTCCTCATTTGTCACTTTTTTTTTTTTTTTTTACTGCCACGGAGCAAATGAATGTGTGAATGTATGTGTATGTGTAGATTCTAGTGTAAAGCATTAGAATAGAAATACCATGAAAAATAAAAGGTCTAGAAAATACTGTGTCTGAATATTTCAGATTTGGCAGAGAAGAAAGCTGGTCAATTTCCCATAGAATTTCCCTCAAATTTAAATTTTTTCAAAAGTTCAAAGCATGGAATTTCCAGCATACAGGGTTGAATAGAAGTGGAGACAGCCTCAGGAAGGTAATGCTTTAGAAATGGTGTTGTGTTTGAGATAATAAGGCTCAAATTAGAATTACTACACTTTCTAATTGGTGAGTGTTAGGGAGACATTTAATCTCTCTCTACACCTCAATTTCCCTCTCTATAAAATGGGGATAATAAAACCTTATTCTTGTGGGATGTTGGGACAGGAAAATCAGACAGTAAATGATGGTCAACCAGAGTGTTCTATGAGGACAGGGGATCACTGGGGATCACTGGGGATCACTATTTATTCCATGGTGTCTGATACAGTACCAAGGATATGGGAAGTGTTTAAAAATGTTGAATAAACAGTTTTTTTCTGCATGCGTAATACTAAGAAAATGACTAAAAAGAGCATGAGATGAGATTTGATTGAAATTTTCTACTCATTTTCCATTCTAATGTATTCTGTTGTGTGGAGAATATATATATTAGTAATATTCTTGATAATGGTCTCCATCCTTCATGGGACAAAGCAGAGAAGTTGTGTATTAGGTCCAATTTTAATTAGCCTACATTTCAGTCCAACTCTTTAAAAAAAGAAGAGCTAATAGTCACAGCTAGTAAAAGTACTCACTGAAGTGCAGCCACACATACACAAAAGCATGCCATTTGGCTCAAGGGAAATATAAAACCATAGGGTAGGTCTTCTTGCAGTCTGCGGTCAGAGAATCATCTCCCACACAAAGGTCAGCACGTGGCCCACCACGCAGGGCAGCAGAGCATTCTACACTTTGACAAAGGAAACCCAATGCAAGGAGCTAGTGCTCCAGCTTTGGGCCCATCACTTGGTGACATCAAGTAAGTGCCAAAAATATCAAAGTCTTGTTTGAATCCTTCCGAAATCTTTCAGAAGGGCTTTATTGTTTTTTATTACCTCTAATGGCTATTGAAGCAGTTGTGGGAGGTTTCCCTGATTAAAAAAAAAAAAGTGAAGCAAGATCACCCTAAGAAAGAGTGGTGCTCTCAACCAGGTGACACTTTCAGGGGCAATGTCCTAAGCAGTGGTTGAGAGGTTGCAGAAAGGCCCGACAAAGACAGGTTGGTAAGTCTCTTGGAGGACCCGTGTTTTTGGAGAAGACAGGTTTGTAAAAGTCATACAGAAAGCCTCGGCCATCCTTTCATTCCCAAGAGACTTCTCCAAATATTGGTAGGTACTTCAGAACCAACTCACCTGTAAAGATGATTGTCTGTCATTATGGGCTTCACAGATGAACTTTAACCCTTTCATTGCTGCCAGAGCCAAGGCAGAAGATAATACGAAATGGTAGGTCTCGGAAAGGAGACACTTGTTTCCAGAGGAGGTCCTGATTGCAGTCCCACTCATCATTCTCTCTTTCATTTTGTTTTATAGAGGGGAAGGGGAGGGCCCATGGCAGGGGGAGAGAGACAATCCCAGGCAGGCTTCATGGCCAGCACAGAGCCTGACATGGGGCTCAATCTCACAACCTAAGATCATGACCTACGCCACAATCAAGTCGGGTGCTTGACTGACTGAGCCACCCAGGCACCCCTCATCATCTCTTTTGATCTGTCTTTGCTAAATTCTGAATAGCCTTGATTGGATGTCAACAAAGTCAAGAACATTATCTTTAAACAACAACAACAATCACAAACCCCAAAACCTTTCTCTGCTGGTGAAATTACTTTAGGAAATTAAGTTTTCTTTAGGTCCCTATGTAAAATAAGCCTCCTAATATTGTCTCCTGGGGCCCATTTCTCCTAACTTGTGTCAGGAAGGGTATAAAGAAGTAGAAGGATCCACTGGGATTTCTCCCTATGCCACCTCTATCCCCATTTGGGTCATCACTTTCAAAAAACTTCAAGAGAGAAAGGATCTGCTAGTTCTGGGCATCTGAGGATTTTGTAGAGAACTCTAGCCCCAGAGGACCCTTAGAGAGAAGCCATAGAACTAAGAGATGGGGCTTTTAGTTCTGACCTGCCATTTAGTCATGATGCACCTTTTGGTTGACAAAAACCAGAACTTGACTTTGTTGACAAATTTTTATGTGTTGGGTACTTTACATGTATTTTTTAAAAAGGTTTTATTTAGTTAGTTTGAGAGAGGGAGAGAGACAGAGCATGAATGGAGGGAGCAGCAGGCAGAGGGAGACGGGGAAGCAGACTCCCACTACTGAGTAGGGAACCAGATGTGGGGCTCCATCCCAGGATGCTGGGATCATGACCTGAGGCAAAGGCAGATGCTTAATCGACTGAGTCACCCAGGCGCCCCTACATGTATTTTTTTATTTTCCATAAGACACCCATGAGGACAGTAGTTTCAAATTTATTTTGCAGATAAAGAAACTAAGATTTGGAGTGAGTATGCGAGTTATTCAAAGTGAAATTCAGTAGTATGTAAAGAAAAAGAAAACTAGGAAATAAAATTGAATTTCAAGATGAAAACAATAGTTTAATTTATGAAACTCCATCTCTTTCCCTGCAGTTAAGGGTTCCAGGGCCCACTTCACTCCGGGGGTGGGTGGTTTCAGCGAAAGTCCCTATGATCCAACCTGGAAACCTCATGGTGGATTGTGTCCCCCAGGGGACTTTGGACAATGCGTGGAGAATTTTTGGTTGTCACAAGTTGGGTAGACCTTAATGTCATCTAGGAGGTAAAGGTTAGGAATGCTGGTAAACATCTTTCAATGCACAGCACAGCCCTCACACCGAAGAATTATCAGGTCTAATATGTAAATAGTGCCATGGTTGAAAAACCCTGCTTAGGTAACCTTACTTAATTAATGGAATTCCATTGGTTAATTTATGAAAGTCAGGTGGTAGCAGACTAAAGGAATCTGAAAGAGTGGGGCTTTCTAATTGTTTGGGTCTAGAGAAGTTGAAAGCTTTCCTACTTTGTCAACAGATGCCCTTCACCTGCCTTACTTCCAGTGCTTCTTATGGTGCTGTGTACAGCAGGATGTGGACTGGACTAGACAGACAGACTGGAGGTCAGTTGGCTTTGGTGCCGGAAACTACTTAGTCAGAATAAGGCAGCGGAAATGAAAGCCTGAGAAGAATGGTGAGACACTGGTTTGAAACATAAGATTCCAACTGGCCACCCACCATTTTGGAAGACTCAGCCTTGAGGTCTTGGGGTCAAGAGCTACATTCCATTTCATGTCTTGTTTCCCCATTATGCTAAAACCACCTTCCAACTCAAGGAGTGTTTTTCTGTGCACAGAATGAGCTAAGCTCATGACCACCTGAGGTTTTAGTATATAGTATTTGCTCTACCTGGAATATTGTTTTCCCCAAGTGTTTTCATTGCTTGTTCCCTCACAGCATATGAATTTCATGCTTAAAATCACCTTCTCAGAAAGTCCTTCCTGATCTTAAGAGCATCTTCACCCTCACATTTTTTATTCTTTCAAATTGTATTATTTTTTTATTTTTACAGCTTTCTGAGACTTAAAATTATTTACTTGTTTACCTGTTTGTCTGCCTCTCTCACTAGAATTTAAATTTCATGAAAGGAAAGATTTTGCTTGTCTTCATCACTGCTTTATTCTGCATTGCTGTGCCTTCAGTATTTGACAACCTTATTTTCAAATAAAAGAGAGAGAAGAGAGTGTGTGTGTGTGTGTGTGACTAAGCACCCACCTGTAAGACCATTGAGTTGCACAATTCCAGAGCACAGCAAACCTGGTTAGAGTGAACAAAATCTGCAAAGATCGTTACCTGAAGTCATGGAACTCATGGGGATTACCCATGTAAAGATCCTAAGTTTTTTCTGAGAGTTGAGAGTAATGACCAAGTTATGAAGACAACACAGAGCTAACAGTTTTTGTTTAATCTGTGACCACTTGACTAGGCAGCATTTTATCTGGAGTTTAATAGAACTCTATTCAGACCATCTGTTTCAGGAACAATAAATAAAAAGAAAATATAAATTTAAAAATAATGAGGAAGACAGCACATTGGGCAATCAGTTACCCATTTAGGAAAGACAGAGTGATAGCAATGTTATGCTCAAAGTATCTCAGTTATTTCTAATTGATCAAAATACCCTGATGTTTATAGCAAATGAGAGAGTGACTCAGAATGAAATGAAGTCAGTGAAATGCCAGAAGTTTTTACATCCAAAACAGAGACATGGCCCATATGTTCAGAAATACTTTTGTCCTTAGGAAATGTTTATGAAAAAAATGGATAGGCAGTTCCCCAAAAAAGAGACTCAACTAATAGTAATATGATTCAGATAACAGAAGCATTTTTCCATTAGGATCACTTTCCCTGTTATTTACTAATTGCTCCACCACTGGGTCTGAGAAACCATTCAGATAGTAAATGCAAAAACTTACATTAATGGCATATTCATCTTACACACAAAAGTCCAAAAAAATCTGAAAGATTTTCAGAAAGTTTTTCATGGTATCACCCATATACTGTTTCTGGTAAGTAAAAATGATAAATGATTAATAGTGCCATTATCTCATAATACACTAAATATATACACAAATATTTATAAATAAGTGCAAATCTAAAATCTGTACTCCATATAATCCCATACAGTTATATTGGTACAGAAGTGATGATTTCATCATTTTTCAAAGTAAGAAAATGATCAAGTAGTAGAAAGTATGGTGTGATTAAGACAAAGAAAGGCAGATGATTAGTGCTTTGTGGAGTTGTACATGACATGGCACAGGGACTGCTGATTGCCTAGGAGAGCAAGCACAGGAGCCTTCAGTTAGAAAGGGAAGTTCAAGTCCTGTCTTACGAAAACATTTTTTTTTTCAGGGGTATGCAAGCCACAGCTTGTAGGCCAAATCCGGCCCACAGCCAGTTTTTTTCCCCCTTATTTATTTATTTATTTATTTATTTATTTATTTATTTATTTTTATTTTATTTTTTCAGTGATCCAAGATTCATTGTTTTATGCACCACACCAAGTGTTCCATGCAATACGTGCCCTCCTTAATACCCCACCACCAGGTTCACCCATCCCCCATGCCCCTCCCCTCCATAACCCCCAGTTTGTTTCTCAGAGTCCACAGTCTCTCCTGGTTAGTCTCCCCTTCTGATTTACCCCAATTCACTTTTCCTTTCCTTCTCCTAATCCTCCATTTTATTCCTTATGTTCCACAAGTGAGTGAAACCACTGCACACTCCTATTGGTCATGGCACAGTGTTACTGTTGTGTATATTCTATTGCTGGGAAGCTAAAGCGACTCCAACAGGGTTCCCAGTGACCCCCACTTCTCTGTAAAATTCCCTCCTCTTAAGTGTAGGTTGGACCTAAAGACTCCCTTCTTGCAAATATAATACAGAAAAGTGGCGGGATGTTTCTTCTGAGATTAAGTTATAAAGTGACTATGACTTTCACCTTGTTCTCCATCTCTCACTTTCTCGTGGATTCTTTGCTCTGGGGAAGCAAGCTCCTGTGTTGTGACCTGCCTTATAGAGAAACCCATGAAGCAAGGAACGGATGACTTTGGCCAACAACCACTTGTGTGAGCTTGAAAGCCAACCTTCCTTAGTCGAATCTTAAGATGACAAGAGCTGCAGCCAATACCTAATTTTCAGTGTCGTGAAAGACCTTGAACCTAAGGACCCAGCTACACCATGGCAGATTACTGATCTATTAAAACTGTGAGATAATAAACAGTTGTTTTTTTCAGTCCCTAGTTTTGGAGTAATTTGTTGAATAGCAAGAGACAACAAATACAGAGAACTTCAGATATCAGGATATTGGTATGAGTTTGCGGTTTGGGGTTAGATGGGCTGCTTTTCTTCTTCTTCTTCTTTTTTTAAAAGATTTTATTTGTTGATTTGACACACAGAGAGAGATTACAAGTAGGCAGAAAGGCAGGCAGAGGGAGAGGGGGAAGCAGGCTCCCTGCTGAGCAGAGAGCCCAATGCGGGGCTCGATCCCAGGACCCTGAGATCATGACCTGAGCTGAAGGCAGAGGCTTAACCCACTGAGCCACCCAAGCACCCCAGATGGGCTGCCTTTCTTATCTGTAGTTACAGTGGAGAACAGACACACGAGGGTGCCACAGATAGGTTGATTGAGGCCAGATGAGGAGTTTTTTGTCACCCTGGGAGTAAGTCCACTTAATGCGTTTGTATTCCTGCTTCACTTGAAGGAAAATAGATGTTGAGTTTGTTTTTTTACAGATCCTTCTGTTGGATGTCTTCTCAACCATACCCCTTAAATTCAATGGAATTTAGATTTTTAGAAAATGTGAAAACAAAGAAAAACAAAGCAAATTTCATCCCATCATTATCAATCTGTGGCTTTCCAGATATTCTGAAATACATTTTCTTTTTAGCCAAGACACATAGTAGAATTTGGTATAATATTTATGGTGAAATGGCCTCAAAATTATCTGAAGTTAGTAGAGCAGGAAAATAAGTTAGGAAGAAAAAGAAAACACTATATATCTTTTCCTCTTTTTCTCCCCTGCTCCCTTTCTCTTTCTTGTTTTTTTCCTTCCATCTTTCTATCCTAGCTCCTGAGATGTGAAGCTGTTGCATTGGGGCGTTTTCCCCCTCAAGAGGTGCTCTTGAGAGGGATTTAGACAGATCATCAGGGTTCTATTAAAAGTGGCTGGTTTGTCACCATGTAGAAAGCCTGAAATTGAATTTATTTTTGTGTGCTTTATGCCCGATGTGCTGAAGATGCAGAGGATGCCCCAGGGTCTCGAGGTGAAAGCATGAAATGACAACAATTAAATGAGATCCAACGGAAAAACTAGAAGCTGAAAGAATAGAAACCAGTGTTTGGGAAGGAGCCCAACTTGACTTGCCTCTCAGGATTGAAGAGTGGAGGTCAGGGTTTATGATGTCACAGTCCAGAGATGAAAGATCCTGGTGCAGAGGCCCTCTGTTCTAGTAGTGGCAAATGTTGGTCATGTAAGATGCCATACAGATGCTTTCTTTCAATTTCCTCACTAGGCAGTTGAAAAAACAGACTTGAGGAGGTCATGTTGGCAGCGTATTGGACCTGGAACTCAGACCACCATATTGTCAGGAATGTTGTAGATGCTCATGGTAGAGGTTCAAGTCTCTGTACTGTCAATGATTAACTGTGTGACCTGGCAAGACATGGGCTAAGCTTCTGCTCCTGCATTAGTACAAATGAAGATGATGCTCATTCTTACTGAATAAGATGGTTATCAGGATGGATAGTCTGGGTCCGAGTGAACCCTCCTCAATGCAGTGATTTATTTATGTTATGTCATGTTATGTTATGTTATGTTATGTTATGTTATGTTATGTTATGTTATGTTATATAATGTTATGTTATGTTATGTCACCATACAGTGATGTAGTATTCCATGATTCATTGTTTGTGTATAATACCCAGTGCTCCATACAATATGTGCCCTCCTTAATATCCATCACTGGGCTAACCTACCCCCCATCCCCCTCCCATCTCCCATCTAAAACCCTCAGTTTGTTTCCCTGAGTCCATAGTCTCTCATGGTTCATCTCCCACTCTGACCCTCTCCCCCCATTTCCCCCTTCCTTCTCCTAGTGGCCTCCATGCTATTTCTTATGTTCCACAAATAAGTGAAACCATATGACAATTGAATTTTTCTGCTTGACTTATTTCACTTAGCATAGTCTCCTCCAGTTCCATCCATGTTGATGCAAAAGTTGGGTATCCATCCTTTCTGATGGCTGAGTAATATTCCATTGTATATATGGACTACATCTTCTTTATCCATTTGTCTGTTGAAGGGCATTTTGGCTCTTTTCACAGTTTGGCTATTGTGGACATTGCTGCTATGAACACTGGGGTGCATGTGGCCCTTCTTTTCACTACATCTGTATCTTTAGGGGGGGACACGTTATCTGATTTCAAGCTATATTACAAAACTGTCATCACCAAGACAGCATGGTACTGGCACAAAAACAGACACATAGATCAATGGGACAGAATAGACATCCCGGATATGGACCCTCAACTCTACAGTCAACTAATCTTCGACAAAACAGGAAAAAATATCCAATGGAAAAAAGATAGTCTCTTCAATAAATGGTGCTGGAAAAATTGATCAGCTACATACAGAAAAATGGAACTTGACCATTCCCTTACACCATACACAAAGATAAAGTCAAAATGGATGAAAGACCTCAATGTGAGACAGGAATCCATCAAAATCCTAGAGGAGAACATTGGCTGTAACCTCTTCGGCATCAGCCACAGCAACTTCTTTCAAGACACGTCTCCAAAGGCAAGGGAAACAAAAGTGAAAACGAACTTTTGGAATTTCATCAAGATAAAAAGCTTCTGCACACCAAAGGAAACAGTCAACAAAGAGACAACCCACGGAATGGGAGAAGATATTTGCAAATGACATTGCAGATATAGGGGTGGTATCCAAGATCTATAAAGAATTTCTCAATCTCAACACCCAAAAAACAAATAACCAAGTCAAAAAATGGGCAGAAGACATGAACAGACACTTCTCCAAAGAAGACAAACAAATGGCTAACAGACACATGAAAAAATGTTCATCATCATTAACCACCAGGGAAATTCAAATCAAAACCACACTGAGATGTCACCTTACACCAGTTAGAGTGGCAAAAATTGACAAGGCAAGAAACAACAAACATTGGAGAGGTTGTGGAGAAAGGGGAGTCCCCTTACACTGTTGGTGGGAATGCAAAGTGGTACAGCCACTTTGAAAAACAGTGTGGAGGGTCCTCAAAAAGCTAAAAATAGAGCTACCCTATGACCCAGAAATTCAAGGATTCTTACTGCTGGGGAATTTGCCTAGGGGTTTAGGATTGACATATTCAAGACTTGGAGCCAACTTTTCTAACTTTGCCTCCAGCACTCTTTCTCTCACATCAAGTGCATTGGAAGGATAGAAGGCAGTGATTCCAGAATCTGAAGAAATAGCCTCTGTCCTCAGCTGGTGAAGTATCTCCTAGGACACATGCAGGGGCAGGAGGGGGGACTATGAGTACTCCCCAACAGATACTCTTTTAGCAATAGAGAGCAACCGGAAACAGGTTGCTTTGAAAGACCACATAGAGGAGATTCTGGCTTTGGGTCTTTGGCTCCCTACAAGGTTCTTGGGGCTATCTGACTTAATTTTAGGTGAATCTTGACAGTTCAATACTGTGGAGGGATCTGGAAGAGAATAACACATCATTATAGTAGTTGAGAGATCATTAAATCCAGAATCAAAATGGATGGTAGAGAGAAAAATTAGATCCCTTGTGCAGGCGAGACCTCTGTCTAGAGCACAATGACCAATTCTTGGTCAGGATCAGCTGCACGCCCTTCCTGAGGATGGCACTCTCCCAGATAAATATACTTTCCTTTTTTTGGTGTTGTTATTGTTATTTTGTTTTGTTTTTTAAAGATTGTATGTATTTGAGAGTGAGAGAGCACAAGCAGGGAGGAAAGGGAGAAGGAGGCTCCCCATGAGCAGGAAGCCCAATGAGGGGCTCAATCCCAGGACCTCAGGACCACGACCTGAGACAAAGGCAGATGCTTAACTGAGCCACCCAGGCTTCCCAGTACACTCTCTGTGTCAGTCCTCACAAGTGTTTGAAGGGACCACAAAAGACAGCAGTTACTGGCATGCCATTCAAAGCCGGTCACAACCGTGCAGCATCCCATGGCTGGCACTAACTGGCTAAGAGAATGAGGACCATGATTTCACCTGTCTGAGCCTCACTTGGTTCTTTGGTAAATTGGAGGAAATAATCAGACCCAGCCATAGGTTTGCTGAGAAGACAGAGGGTAACAATGCAGGTAAAATCCTATATGTAGAGCACAGGGCCTGGCAGGCAACAGGGCCAGTAAGTGAGAAACAGACGTGAGTTTGGACGCTCCTCTGTGGGGCTCATAACTCACGAGGTTAAGTCAGGAGAAGGCAGGTGAGAGACTTTCCTTCTCACATTGGATCAGGAAAGTCACTGTACTGTTGTTGTCCATCCTAAGAGAAGGGTGTGAGCTCCTTCCGCTCCTCCCTGGGGTCTGAGCCAGGCTGTGTGATAATGCCGGCCATTCCCACAGCCCTGTGATCACCATTCCCAACTCTGGTTTCTCCGGCATGGCCTTATTACTTTGTTTAGTATAAAGGACTGAGACTTCACCGAAACACTCCGGTTTCTCTATTATCACCTTCTTCAAGGGGCATACGGACCGGCTTGGGGCAATGGAAGCAGAGGGGAGCCAAAGGAGGAACAAGGGGTAGGCATCCAGTAATCCCTGTGACCCCTCTGGGCCTGATTCATGGGGGGCATTTGACACATATAAACAAAGGGTGCCTGGCCCTCTTGCCAGTGGAATGATAGAGAACCCATGAAGCGGTCTGGATGAGTTTCGTCCTAGATACCTCAAATTTTAAGTGACCTGGACCAGGCTCCAGCCCAGGACAGACACGCACCATATGCTGCTCCTGCCAAGCTGAGCCCCCAGACAGGCTGGCAAACACTGGCCGCTCTGCTTCCCCTCCCCAACACGAGGCATCATTTATGTGTCTGCTGGAATGTGCCTCCCCCCACTTTCACACCTGGCTGCCTTTTACTCCTTCTTTAAAACCCACTGCTGGGAGAAGCCTGGGGCCCCCCAGCTTGGTTCCTGCAAGAGCTGGGCTGCCCCATGCCACTGCCCCATTTCACAGGTGCTTTCGCCGGTCTCTCCCACTCACCTGGGCTCCTCGAGGGCCAACACTGCACCTGGTGCAATAGTGCCTCTACCTCCCAGCATGGTTGTTGGAACTCAGTGAATGATTGAAGAATAAGTGACTATTCCAATATTACAATATACTTATCATTGAATTGTATTGTCTTATACTAAATTTGTTCCTTCGGTTTTGGGCACATGATCTGGCTGAATTAGGAAGCTATGGTTTCGTGGCTGGCACTCAGTGTGATGGGTCAATATTTGCTTTACCGCCCCCTCCCTGTGTTTAGAATGGTAATCTCTGCCATTTGTTTGTTGCTCCAAGCTTCCGTCTGACAGGTGCAGGCTGTATTTACATCTCTCTGCTACCTTCGAGGTCAATGAGATGAACATTTGAGGTATTTTATGTAAGTGAACACTGAGGTTCTGTGAAGTTGAGAGAAGACTTGAGTTCAAGTTGTTTGGGTGGGACAAAAAATAGAATTGTTCTAAAATAATTTTTGAAATTGCATCTGCTGTGTATTCAGAAAGTTCTGGCCGGCTGGGTCTTGGAACCCTCTTGAGTGGCTTGGTTGAGTAGCCATAACACATTCAGTCATGGGGCGGGGGTGAGGGGCTCTGCACCCCCCAGCACCCCTGAGGCCATCCCACTCTCCCGGGTGGGTGATTTGTTAGAACGGCTGTTGCCCCTTTCATAGAGGTAGTTCCTGACTCAACCGCAGGCCCCCTTTCGTGTCTGTCCTCATCTATTACAAATGTCTCCAGGAGAAGAGCTTATAGTGGATGGCAGAGTGATTTTAATGGCTAATTGAAAAATCATGGGCTTTTAAAGCTCAGAAAGGCTTTCAAAAAGATTGATGATGGCCCATGGATATGGTTTACCTTCTGCAGCTCTGTGTGTGACTCTTTCTTCCCTGAGGATATAAAGTGGGTCAGTCACCCTCCAGTGGCTCTCTCTCTCTCCCTTCTGATTAAATGGTTGCATGTCGTTGCATGTTGGTATATGGCTTCAGTAAATTTCCCTTCTCTTTTTAGTTGTAAACTTTGGAGATGATAAGAAGGCCTGGGATATTTTGAGCCTTTTTTTTTTTTTTTTCCGGGTGGAACTGTGGCTGTAATTTATTCCACACCATGGGAAATATACCCTCTTTCCTGAAGTGGTAAAGAAACCTTTTTAAACAATGAAGTATCATGGTGTGCACATGGATGGTGATGTCATCAACACCTAATAAATAAAATAATAACATTTTACATTTCGTGCTGTGATTCTGCTCCCCCAAATCCTCGCAGCTATAGCATAAGTCAGTGCTTCGAAAAGAAAACCAATTTGAATGTGGGTGAACATCAATTAAGACGCGGGAATTCAGAGCTTTCTTGGTAATTGTCACACTGTTATGGAAAGCTCCCCAGGGTATCCTCAGTTTCCATGTAGACTAGATTAGGAGTTCTCAGACTTCGGAATTTCATACTGCAGTAAAATTTCCAAAAATGTTAGAATACTGACATGTTTGTCTATTTTTAATTTTGATTTCTTTTTTTAAAAAATTAGAAATGCTAAAAAAAAACCCAAGCCAAAATAAGATCAATAAATAGACCCCCCCACCAATAATCACTGCATGTTTCATAAAAGAAATGAAATTTTAACACCCAAATATATAAAAAACTTAGGTCTTCAACCTGTAAATAAATGATTACTTTAAATAGGCTACATTTTGCATTATGAAAAATTTCCTGCATTTTTCTTCTATTATTGTAGGCTCATCTTATTGTTTAAACTCCTAAGAAAGAAGAGCAAAATATATGATAGATTAAATATGCCTATCTAAATGGAGAAAAAAACCACCTGTCAATATTATAATATTGCTCTCTCTGGCTAGTGGAAGCAAAGGAGTAATTTCTAATTTTTCTTTTTGTGTATTCTAAAATTTATTTAAAAAACACTTAATATTATTAATAATAAAATGACATAAACTATGTTAGACCTTCACCCCAGCTTTTTCAGGGGAAGGGATGGCTCTAAAGGATATGTCTTGGCATATTCACACAAATGTCAGACATCACGTCCCTCGAGTGTGTGTTTGGTCTTAGCAGCAGGCGGCGGTTGGTCCCCTGCCATGTGGCGAATGAGTGTCACTGTCTTTGTTTCTGCTTATGCCTTTCCTGCTGCCACCACCCCCGGTTCCAGCTCCTCCTTCTGTCTCTTGCTTTCGGCTTCCTCAGGATGTCCTCTTGACATCTCACAGCCCTGGCTGTCCCATGCTTTTGTCTGGGCAGCCTTTCACCTTCTCTGTCCTCCGTTTGCCAGCCTGCAGCCTCCCAATCTATCTCCAGACCGAATTCCTGAAAAAGGAAGATTCTGTTTGGGTCTGTTGTGTATCGTGGCCCTGTGCGAGCAGAGCTTTTGCTCAGGACCCCGCAGAGTCTGTCACTGCTGACTTGTTGGCTGCTGTCGAGGCTGGTGCCTGGCTCTGGGCCAGCTCACTGTGGCTTGGGGCGTGTGCTCTGTACTAGGCACGTCCCATCGGTTATTGATTTCATGGCTTTTAAAGACCTGTGAGGTAGGTGACAATATTGAGCTTACCTGAGCCCTGTGCTCTGGGGGAAACAGCCCCGATGATGCAATCCCTCCACCCTTTGGTGTTCCCGGCATCGGCCGACCACAAAAGACCACCCTGCTCTCTCATATTCTCATGTAAGACCCAACTCCATTCTTCTGTATGTGACTTTCATAAGATTTGCAATGACGCTCTTATTTGCTCACCTCAATAAAACCCCCAAGTTTCTCATTAATGTGTGTTCTTCCTGTTGCAATGGCCTGAATAAAAGCATCCCCTTCATTGTGCATTTTATCTTTCACATAGGAAGTATTTTCTCCATTGCTATTCCTGTGTAAACTAAAACGTGCCCCAAACCACACAGACAAAAACAGCCAGCGTTTGGTCTCAAGAGTAGCTATGGAACAAGACTCTGAATCTGTGTCCATTTTACTGAAGACAGATGTTGTCACATCAGCATCACTGGGACAGCTGAAGACCTTCCCAGGAAATGGCTCTCTGAAGAGAACCGTGCTCTTGGCAGGGCAAGTCAACACTGCCCGGTGACAAAGGTCCTCATGTCTTCTAAACTGAAGAACTCCACCTTTAAGCCTACGTTCTTTTCCTCGGTACCTCTGGGTCTGTCAGGTTTGTTAGAAGCAAACATTTGGGGTTCCAGAAGCACCTTCATTATTCACCATTCTTAGAATGAGCTTTGGAGTCTTGGCAAGAAGCTGGCCATGTTCAGCTGTGAACCAGGCAGCGGGTCAATGGATGGGTCATATGCCAGATGCTGTCTGGGGGATGTAGTGTCATGCTGAATGCTCTGGTCACCATGACTGGGGGCTGGGGGAAATAGGAATGTAAAACGTATCATTAATACCTGTGTGAGTTACACGTTGAAATAGTATTTGGGAAATATGTTTAAATATAAATTATTATAATTAAAAAAAAACAAGCAAATAGAATTGCCTCTTTTGCTAATGTCTCATGCTGCAGCCTTGGATTATTATACATAGTTTACGTGTCTAGAAGACAATGCCCCTGGGACGTGTGTGTCCTGGATAGAGCGAATTGTGCACAGCCTGTCTCCAAGTGTGTTCCAAAGACGATCTACCCTTGCGGGCAGTGAGAGCTTCTGGCACCCTGTGACTGTGGCCAGGACAGCAGGGAGTGTTCTGGGGATAGGCCTCTCTCTGCTTCAAGTTCCAGGTCAGGGAAGATGCTTCTGCACGACAGGAAGTCTTACCCCCAAAGATATTTTGTGATCTGAGTAAAATTTAAATAAATTCATTATATATATTCTATATTTTATGAAATTCTCCAAATTTATTTCCTTACATAATTTTTTTTTCTTTTTTCTTTTCAATATTAACTTGTGGAGCATAAGGAATAACATGGAGGACATTAGGAGAAGGAAAGGAAAAGTGAATTGGGGTAAATCGGAGGGGGAGATGAACCATGAAAGACTGTGGACTCTGAGAAACAAACTGAGGATTATGGAGGGGGGGGTGAGCCTGGTGGTGGGTATTAAGGAGGGCCCAAGAACCTTGCATGGCCTCAGCCTGTCCGGGTTCGTCAAGCAGGACAGGGATGGGGCAGAGGGAGGCCCAGTAGCAGCCCTACTTCCAAGAACCCTGGGTGTTAGCACACACTTTCTTCCTGATTGAAAAAAAAAAAGACACACTTATACCTCGGAATAAATGCTATTTCTAGAAAACGCTTATTTCTTTTCTTTCTCTAAAGTGTTTGAAATTATTTTCAGCTTAAGGCCAACAAATAGGCTTCTTTTTTAAAAAGAAAAGACTAATATGAAAGTGTAATACATTATTTTATGGGCGCCTGGGTGGCTCAGTGGGTTAAAGCCTCTGCTTTCGGCTCAGGTCATGATCTCAGGGTCCTGGGATCGAGGCCCGCATCGGGCTCCCTGCTCAGCGGGGAGCCTGCTTCCCCCTCTCTCTCTCGGCCTGCCTCTCTGCCTCCTTGTGATCTCTCTCCCTCTGTGAAATAAATAAATAAAATCTTTAAAAAAAAAAAAAAAGAAAGTGTAATACATTATTTTAAATCAACTTGAAACTACAAGTAGAGAAAAAGATGTTTCCAGAGTTCAAATGTATTAAAAACAAAATTAATTCCCTACTCTTGCTTTCCTAAGACCTTTGGGTTCACCTGAAAAGCTAGTTCTATTTGTAATCTCCATTTAGGAGAAACAAAAATTGTAAGCCATGTCATTTATTTCCAACACTCTGAGACTTCCAAAAAAAATGTTTTTACACCAATGAATTCCTATTAAATGAGCCAATGGCACCAATGGAGCTTAAATGGCTTGTTAAGAGACACAGTGGCCAAGACAGGCTGCATACCCATTGGCCCGCCCACTGCCATCTCTTCTTTCTTGTTGGCCTCATTTCCTTTTAAAAGCAGATCCTTGGGCGCCTGTGGACCTGAGACTGTGGCTCAGTGGGTTAAGCCTCTGCCTTCCGCTTGGATCATGATCTCAGGGTCCTGGGATCGAGTCCCGCATCAGGCTTTCTGCTCCTTGGGGAGCCTGCTTCTCCCTCTCTCTCTGCCTACTTGTGATCTCTCTCTCTCTCTCTAATAAATAAATAAACCAATTAATTAAAAACAAAAACAAATGAACAAAAGACAGATCCTCTGGACTTCCATTGCCTGTGGTCAGACCCTTGTTCTTCCACTTAGAAAGCGCATGTGCAGGTTTAGTCCCCCAACTGTCTCAGCATGTGTGGGTTGCCAGAACACCAATGCTGCAGATGGGGTGGCTTATAAACAAGAGACACTTAGTTCCCATGGTTCCAGAGTCTGGGAATTTTAATGAGAAAGCGAGCATACATTGCCCAGAACAGCTTTGAATCTACCATGGTTTGTGCTTCTTATAGCAATCAATATTTCCATGCTTACTGTGACTGCAGGTCCATTTAGCTTTACCATTTTCTTTTCCCGTGATATGCACAGAACCGGGGCTTTCCCCACTGGCCATTGTGCCTTAGTGCTTCCACCCAGACTGTCTGCTGCTTGGACTATGATGATGGGTTTCCTTCCCAGACATGAGCAGGACCCTGACTTCCAACATGGAGCCCGGCCTGCTGGTGAGGTAGGAGGAAGGAGTCCTGCTGGTGAGGTAGGAGGAAGGAGCTCATGCTGAGCCACTGTTTTATTTCTAATTCTGGCCCTAGATAACCAGTGATGGGTCATGAGAAAACATTCTCTCAATGGTGGCATTACTTGAACACATAGGAAAATACTGGAAGGTCAGAAGTAAAACTCAGTTGCTGGTGGCATTATCGTTTGTGTTGTGCTCTCCTGAGTTTGTGGTAAGCTCCTTGAGGCCAGGGCTGATATTCCCTGGGGCTGAAAGCAGCAGGTCCTCACAGAATGCTCAGGGAATGACTTCGAGGAAGACAAATGCTGGGCTCCAAGGTCAGCTCACAAACATCTGGGCCAGTATTGAGACAACCAAGATGAAAAGGCAGAGCGTTTACCAGAGCGTGAACAAGAGTCTCCAGATTAACTTCAACCATAAGAAACTGTTCACAGAGGCATCAGAGAACACTGGGGAGAGACCCCTGGAGGCATGCCCCCAGGCAGATGCAGCTGTGCATTGTCAGAGAGAAGCCCACATTTTGCACCTGGATCAGATGGCAGGGCATCGACACTGGCATCTGGCCCCCGTGTGGACTGCTGTCAGAGGGATGCTGCAGATCCCTGAGGCACTTCTGGAGGCTCGATTATGGACAGGAGATGATCAATAGCTCTGTAAAAGAAGGCAAGTTGGACATTCTGTGCATAACTTGAGCACATCTCACTGTGAGGGGACATCTCTGAGCACCTGGGATACTTCAGTATCTGATTCAATTAGAAAACTCACGAGCAACCTTGACCACCACTTTACCTGGGTGTGGAAGGAGGAAGGAAAATACCTAAGATTCTTATGGTCCACCTATATATAGTTTGACATCCCAGAACTTTCTTAACTCTTTTGTTACACTCACAATGAAGACTTTATTATTTTCAAGTAAAAATTAAATGTATAATCTGAAAAAGCTCATCAAAATGACCCCTAAGATGGATCTTCATATATTTGATGGAAGCTACCTTTGTTCAGGTTAAGTGAGGTGCTTGCATTCACAGGAGGGATGAAGAAGGCCGGGAGAGATTACATCATCTCCATTCCAAGGAGCACATCATTACATGTCAAACAAAACTTCAAACCCTTTGCTTGTTAAGTAGTGGAGTGTACTTTCTCCATGGGCTTGTGGATAATATATCAAAGTGGGAATAAAAGTCTATAGGTTTTGCTTCATTCTACACTTGCACATACCCAAGCTTACACACAACCACGCACACACATGCACACATGTACACACACACACACACACACACACACACACACACACACACACACAGAGAAAGGTCCACAAAGACATTGTGGAAAGGTTCTAGGAATAGATTGAAACAAACATTGAATTAAAAAATTGCTATCAGAGTGGTCATGTCACTTCTGTACCCAGCTGCCACAGAAAGGTCTGGCTGACACCATTGCCACCTTGACCTTGGTAGATAGAGTCAGGTACCAGTGAAACAAAGTTTCTGGAACTAACTTGCTATCTGAAGTATTGATGAAATGGTTCTTCTTCAGGCATTAATTCTGGCAGCTCATGCTGTTGTAAGGTCTTTTTGCTGTCCTTTGATGAAGCTGGCAGCAAGTGTCTCTGAGAAAGGACAAGTCCTTCTGACCTTAAAAAAATTCATCTATTTAACCTGTCTTGAGAGATATCATGTCAGGATGTATGTGATCACTATGAAATCTTATCTCTGATTATCAGGCACATGCAGGAGTTCCTTTTTATAACTTTGTTTTTCTATCAAGATGCCTATAAGTCAATCCCAGATCTGCCAGAATGACCTTTAAGTTCAGTCTAATCTCTGTCATGCCCTCAGCCATTGATGTGAGTCACTGTGACATGTTTGAGACAGCAGATTTCTCAGAAGTGGTGCAAAAGAGACAGTTTTACAAATGCTGTGACCTTGAAATTAAAAAAGTCACTTCATTTTCCTGCTCCAGATATGACCATGTGCCGGCTTGAAATTCAAGTAAGAAAAGGCAATGAAGTTATGCAACTTGAATTTGTCCTTGCAAATCTGCACTGAGTGACTCACACTTACCAATGTGATTTTGTTCTGTGCCTGTGGTAATTCGCTAGAGAATTAGACTGAGTTGATAGGGAGGATCTGAGGGATTATTTTAGATTTTGGTGGACTTGAAGCTAAACATGAACTCCAAAGCAGTGTGTCATCTGCCTTAAGCACAGAAAATGATGGAAGCTAGGGGAAAGCCGGGCTGCCCAGTAAGCACTAGGGATATGACACAGGTGGGAGATTGGGAAAACTGACGGACTGTCTTGGAGCTGAGCTGAAAATGTGTTTAAAAGATGTTTTAGTGGGGAGGAAACTGAAAAAAAAAAAAAAGGGCTGCATGAGATAGACGAAATCATTTTAGTAAAAGTAGCCCAAACCGTGTGAACCACCATTGGAGGTCTCTCTTCCATACATCGATACCAAATAATCACACCAAATTAGCATCCACACTGGTAAAGTATGTTATTGCTGGTTCTTCTTGGTTTCTGAGTCATTCTCTAGTCCCAGATATAGGAGGAACTTAAATGGGAAAGCCAGGAGGGTGTTGGTGGGGGCAGTTAGGACACGTGGTTTGGACATGTACGGATACTTTTTTTGTTAAAAAATCCCTCCATTTATTTATTCAGTAAGGACTTCTTGACTGCCTCGTCATTTTAAGGAACATGTTGGGTACTGAAGATTACAATCATGAGCACCAATGGGCATGGCACCTGCCTCTTGACATGCCTAACCTTGCAGGGAAGACAGATGGTAATGAAATATCCCCAAAATTCAAAACTGCGACTGTGACAAAACCTAAAGAATAGGCTTTATATCCTTTTAGATTTTTCAATGAAAAGTATTTAAATGTATAAGCACCAGTTTGTCCTTATTTTGCATCTTTTTCTTTGATTTATTCCTTAATAAATACTGAGGACTTGCTGTCTGGTGGCTGCCAATGCAGGGTCCAGGGATACCACAGAGAAAAAGGTAAAATTCCTTTGGCTCAGGTCATGATCTCAGAGTCCTGGGATTGAGCCCACTGTAGAGCTCCCTGCTCAGTGGGGAGCCAGCTTCTCTCTCTGCCTCTCCCTCTCTTTCAAATAAATGAATAAAATCTTAAAAAAAAAAAAGGTAACTGCATTGCCATCACAGTGCTTCTGTCTTAAGAATGAGCGTCAGGTTTTATGGGATATGCTCCTGTTTAAGAGTCAGGAAATTGGTCTTAACCTAGTGGATGCCCTATGTTAATGGCATTCCTTTCTACTTCTGAATGATGATCTTTCTCAGCCCTTGTCTCCTTAAATAAGATGGCTTGCCATTGTGTCAATGAGTCCAGTTCCAATTGCTCATTCTTCTAATCAACATGGTCCTAAAAGTACATAGTATATATAGTACAAAGTATCTATACTTGTTGACCGAACTCGTTCAAAACAATGCACTTTCCTTTAAGTATTCTGTATTAACTCTATAGCAACTTAGGCTCAGAATTAGGGGTAAGGCATCCAGCAAACACTGGCCTCAGCTGGGCACACAGAGAACCCAGGGAGACAAATGGTGACAGG
This sequence comes from Ailurus styani, assembly GCA_002007465.1. Classification (NCBI taxonomy): domain Eukaryota; kingdom Metazoa; phylum Chordata; class Mammalia; order Carnivora; family Ailuridae; genus Ailurus; species Ailurus styani. Next base: position 33,251 of record LNAC01001022.1, on the reverse strand, counting down.
GCAAGGGACCCTAAAATCCATCAACCTGACTTAATAGTTTTGTAGTGCTTTAGGTGTTTTAAAAAGCGCTCTTACAAATATATACTTTGTCATTTCTACAATAATGCAAACTAGGTGAGGATAATAAATATTTTGATTTTTTTGAAAGGTTGTATTATTTATTTATTTATTTATTTATTTATTTATTTATTTATTTATTTATTTATTTATTTATGAGAGAGGGATAGTGAGAGTGCACAGGAGCGGTGGGGAGGAGCAGAAGGAGAAGCAGACTCCCCACTGAGCAGGGAGCCCAATGTGGGCCCTGATCCCAGGACCCTGAGATTATGACCTGAGCTGAAGGCAGATCTTTGACTGACAGAGTCACCCAGGCTCCCCTCTAAATATTTTGATTTTAAGTGCGAAGACACTTGGGACAGAATGAGTAGGGACAGAGAGGACAGGTGACTTTCATGCAAATTACAGCCCAAGTGCTTGTCAGAGCCTAAGCTTCTTGTTAGCCATATTGTTTCTAATTTTACTTTTTGAAAGTAGTTTCCCACATCAGTATAACAGGAACATAAATCCATTGCTGACAATTTCAAAAATGCCAAAAGCATCAAGACATAAATTAAAATCACATGTAATTCTACTATCCAGAAATAGATAACATTCTGGTATAAGTTCTTGCAGCTTTTTTTCTGTAAATATACACACACAGGGAAACACACACTTTCCAAATTGGAAGTCAGACTGTACATGCTCTTTAATAAGCTGGGATTTTCACTTTAAACTATTTGTGAATTTCTTATGTGATCAGATATTTTCTGTAACATCATCTGTAACAGCTATTTATTATTTTTGATGGAATCATTCTTCATTCAAATAATCTTTTATTATTAGGCTGCTGAGTTGTTTTCATAAATATGGTTTATAAATGGATCCTTCAACTGAAAGTTGACTTGGGGAAAAAAGGGAACTTACTTCTTTTTAAGTTACTAAATTCTCTTTCCCAAATTGTTAGATATAATTTTAAGGAATTATTCGATTGAGGCATAGTTCACATATAGTATGATGCATGTATGTTAAGTGTGCACTTTGATGAGATTGACAAATGCATTTACCTGAACAAATTCATAGATCTTTGCGTTGTCACAAAAAGTCCCCCTTGCCTTTTTGAAGTCAATCCTCAAACTCATCCAGGGGCAACTACAGGTCTGATTTCCATCAACATTAAGTTTTGTCAATTCTACGGCTTCTTATAAAGTGACTCTTGTACTCTTGACATCTTGTTTTTTTTTTCTTTTAGCACCATGCTTTTGAGATTCATCCATGTTGTGGCAACTATACGTAGTTTATTTTTATTTTTTTAATTATTGCTGAGTGGTATTCTAGTATATGAGGGTAGCACAACTTGTTTATCTATTCTGTTGGTAGACATTTTGGTCGTTTCTATTTTTGGCTATATTCAATAAAGATACTATAAAGTTCCTATATAGGCTTTTGCATATTTGTTTGCCTGTTTTTGTTTTGTTTTATTTTTTTCAAGCATATATTTCAATGGGAAAATGTCTAGAAATAGAAACTTGGATCATCTGGTAGTTTCTTTATAAGAATCTCCCAAATGGCTTTCCAAGGTGACTGTGCTATTTTATTTTATACTCCCATCAACGATGTATGAGAGTCCTGCTTGTTCCAATTTATGAAAACATTGGTGTTGTCAGTCTTTTTCAGATTAGCCATTCCAGAGTTTGCACAATGGCATTCACGGTGGTTTTCCTGATAACTATGTTGAGTACTTTTTCATGGGACTATTGATCCTTCACATCTTCCTTTGTGAAGTGTCTGATAAAACTTTCAGTCCATTTTTAATTAGGGTATGTGTCTTCTAGGAGTTGTTTTTGTTCTTTGTATATTTTAGATAAAACTTGTTTGTTATATATGTTTGTGAAAGTTTCCCATAAGCCTATACTCTTCTTAGTCATTTATGTACGGGTTTTTTTTTTTATAGAACAGATGAAATCTTAGTTTTTCCCTAACAGTTAGTTAGTTTTTGAATTCTAAGAGAGCTTTGCCAATTGAAAGTTGAAAACATGTTTTCATCTATTTTCTTCTAGAAGCTTTACAGCTTTAGCTTCTGCATGTGACTATACGGTCCATCACAAATTAATTATTGTGCAAGAGGGGAGGCAAGGGTGTGCCTCATTGTTTTCACATAGATCTCCAGCTGTTCCAGAACCAGTTGTTGGAATGATTTTCCTCTCTTCACCAAATTACTTTAACACTTTTGTTGAAAATTAATTTACTATATAAGTATGGGTCTATTCCTGGCCTCTATTCTGTTCCACAGATGTATTTGTTTATCCTTATCTCAATGCCATATTGACTTGTTACTGTTGCTTTATAGTAAGTCTTGAAATCAAGAGAATGTATTTTTTCCAGCTTGGTTTTCCCCCAAGTATTTTCTGGTTATTCCAATTATTTTTTGGCATGTCATATACATTTTAAAAAAGAACTTGTCAATTTCTGTAAGAAAAAAAAAGATTGTTGGGATTTTGATGGGGATCGTATCAAATCTGTAGAGGAATTGAAGAGAATGGGCATTTTAGAAATTTTGAGTAGGTTTTCCAATCCACAAATGTGGTATAGCTCTCCAGTTATTTAGGGCTTTCTTTTTATATTCCTCTAAGACATGTTTTAGAGTTTTCAGTGTATAGGTCTTGCACCTGTTTTATGAACTATATCCTTTGCACTTTGTGGTTTTAATGTTTTTTTAATTACTGCTGTGTTTCAACTATATTTTCAAATTTTTCATTGTAAATACATAGAAATACCCCTGACAATTTTTATATTGACCTTGTATCCTGTGATATCACACTTATTCATGCTAGTAGTTTTGTTTTTTATAGACTTTTTAAGATTTTAACATGTAGCTTGTGAATAAAAACAGTTTTATTATTATTATTAAAACTTTATGTATTTGATTTCCTTTCTTGCTTTATGCACTAAGATCTCCAGTACCAAAATTAATAGAAGAAATGAAAGAGGACATTCTTGCCTTGTTCTCAATCTTATAGGAACAGAGTTCAGTGTTCACTACTAAGTGTGATGTTAGCTGTTGGTTTTTTATAGGCACTCTTTATGAGATTGAAGGAAATCACTTCTATTCCTAGCATACTGAGTTATTGTTTTTAAGTCATGAATGGGTGTTGAATTTTGTCAAATGCTTTTTATGCATCTATTGGGGTGATCTTATGGTTTTTCTTCTATAATCTGTTGAATGTTAAACCAATCTTACATTTGTGGGCTAAATTCACTTGATACGCCCTCATTTGTATACATTTCTTGGTTTTATTTAATTTGTTAAGGATTTTTGAATCTATGTTCAATGTCTTTTTTGGAGAAGGGGGTCTTTTTTAGGGGTTTGCTTTAGGTATCAGGAAAATGAAAATAATGTCAGGTTCATAAAATAAACTAGGAAATATCCCTTCCTCTTCAATTTTTGATGATTCTCTCTTTAAATATTTTTCTGTCCCCACTTCTCTTTTTTCTCTTTCTATGAGTCCAACTGCATGTGTATTAGATTGTTAGTGTTACTGAACTTCTGTACCATTGAGCTTCTATACCGTTTGAAAACTGTTTTTCCCTCCATGCTCTGTTATGGGTGGGTTCTGTTGCTATTCCACAGACTTGGGACTCACCTCACTGAAGAGGGGGCATTGGCCAGCTAGTGCAGGTATCTTTGGATGGCCTTACTGAGGCTGGTTCTAGGAATGTCCAAAACACTAGATTCAACTCCTGCTGCTGAGTGGAAGATCTGTTTCTGAGCTGTGCAGACAAGAAGCAGAAACTAGGAAGAGGGGTGAATCCATTCATTGCTCCCTGCTCCCCTGCACTCCAGCCTTCTGGTCTCTCAGAGTTGTATCCTTTTGGCAGAGCTCGACACAGAGGAGCAGCAGCTGGCAAGGAAAAACATGCCTTACAGACTCTCAGCCCTAGCATCACACAGTAGGGTCTGGAGGGGGGCAGTTAGGAGCTGAAAGATAATTGCTTAATAATGAGTATAACCATCTACCAGCTCAGTCTCTATGCAGTAGCCATAGTGATCTTTACAATATATTCCTTCCTCCCTCCTTCATCCCTTCCTCCCTCCCTTCCTTTCCTTCCTTTCTTCCTTCCTTCCTTCCTTCCTTCTCACTGCACTGTGGGCTACCTAGCAACTGTCTCTGTTCATCCTCACAGTCTCATGTCTGTTCACCCTTTTTCTCCTCATTGCATGCTAGTTTTTCTTCTACCCTGAAACCTGCACACATAGACTCCCTCAGCCTGGAAGGTTCCTCCTTTTATACTTTACCTAACTCCTACTCAGTTTTCCTTCAGTTCTCAACTCAGATACCATTTCTTTCTTTCTTTCTTTCTTTTTTAAAGATTTTATTATTTATTTGACACAGAGAGAGAGATTACAAGTAGGCAGAGAGGCAGGCAGAGAGACAGGGAGAGGGGGAGAGGAGGAAGCAGGCTCCCTGCTGAGCAGAGAGCCCGATGCGGGCCTCGATGCGGGCCTCGATCCCAGGACGCTGAGATCATGACCTGAGCCGAAAGCAGAGGCTTTAACCCACTGAGCCACCCAGGCGCCCTTTTTTTTTTTTTTTAAGATTTTATTTATTTATTTGAGAGAAAGAGAGAAAGAGTGAGAGATAGAACATGCACGAACAGGGAGGAAGAGCAGAGGCAGAGGGAGATAGGCGGACTCCCCTCTGAGCCAGGAGCCCAACAAGGGTCTCCAACTCAGGACCCTAGGATCATGACCTGAGCTGAAGGCAGATGCTTAATCGACTGAGTCACCCAGGTGCCTCTCAAATGCCATTTCTTCAAAGAGGTCTTTCGTCAGACCACGTGTAAATTAGGTCCCTCTCTTAATAATCTATACAAGTTTGCTTTTAAAGCATGTATCTCAGCTTATAGCTATATTTTCTTTCTTTGTTTTATGTCTGGTTTCCTTGCTAGACTTTGAGCTAGCTCTATACTGCAGGGACTAATGTGGGTCTGCCCACCCTGGGAAGCCTAGCATCCAGTATGGCCCTCACACATAATCAGCAGGGAAATCATTGATTCACGAGTGAATTATTATCTTGGCTGCTCTTTATCTCCAGCAAAGTAAGTGTTCAAAAAATATTTTTAGGATGAATAGGAAGGAATAAATGAATGAATGGCTAGAAAATATGTAGGATCTTGGGACTTGACTGAACAGACTTCCCATTTCACTCCATTTTGCCTACCTCGGCTTCTTTGTTAGAAATGTCTTGCAGCTATCTGGTGGTATCCTGAAGGTCCTCTAGTTTTCAGGAAGACATGGCTATTACTGTCATTTTTTTCAGCATCTCTTTTTGACCTGACCTGATGACCCTCACAGCAGCCAAATGTAATTTAAACAGATTAGAACATTGACTTCTTTTCAGGAACTTGCAGAAGCCTTGGAATGGAGATAGTCCAGAAATATACTCATGGGCCACATTACCCAATCTCTAGAAATATCTATTTTTAAGCAGTATGAGCTTGTTTTCTCTTGTTACTAGAAAGCTGGATTTCTATATGTTGCCATCTTCTTACCAAGACATCTTAGGGGAAAGGTCGATGAGAAATCAGTTTTCAAAGTAGCAGGAACTTTGAGACAGGAAACATGCTTAAGTGTACGAGTTCTGAAAAAAATTTGCTCATTAGTTTGATCTAAATTTCACTTCTCAGAAAAAGAAAAGATTTAAGGATAGGTTGATACAATTCATCAGGCAAATCCAAAATAGATTGAAGCAAACACAAAATATGTCAAACCTATTATCCAAGCGTGATAATTAATTCATCAGTTTAGCAAAATTGCTAATTGCCTACAAGAGCCACACATTGTATGAAGGCCTGGGAGCCCACCAAGACCAATGATATCAGCAAGCTGCTCTCACCTCAGCAGAAAAACATAAATTCACATAGCTGAAGTTGAAATGATATGAGCATCATAGGTGATGGGACACAGAAGAGGGCGGATAACAGCCTGGCTGGGGGAAACCAGGTGTGACTGGCCTACCTCTTCTCTTGAAGAAACCAGGAAAATTTTTTTCCTTTAAGCAAATAGTAGGTTCAATTTTGACATGGAAAAGCACACAGACTGCTGTTTCTTTTGCTCTCTGGTGATTTTGCAAGTAGTTAAAAAGGAGAATGTTTAGCTAGAGGGGCATGTGACTTGGTATTGCCTAGCTGGTGTGACTTCCAGAGTCATGGACAATTTCTTTCCCTTCTTCCCAAAGCCAGAACACCTCCTGAAGCAGAGAATTGAGAGCTGAATTTCCTTAATTTTCAGCTCTTTAAAATGAAAGCTTGGCTCACTGTTTCCATGGCAATGCCCTCTTGGAAAATAACTTGGTCAAATCTTACCTACTGGGCACAACTTCCTATGAACAGGTTTTTCTTGTTACTTCTTAAGAATAAAATTCGGACCCACAGAAAAGATGAGATCACTGGGGCCCTCGTTTGTGGTCTGTGCATGTGTTGGGGGAGGTAGAGGTAGGAAAAAGTAATAATGAGGAGAGGTGGGGGTGGTGGGAATCAGGAAAGAAAGGAGTGAAGGGAGTTGGGTGGAAGAAGGTGGTGGGGTATGAAGAGCTGTGGTGGGTGTAGGGAGGTAGTAGGTGTGAGGGGGTGGTGGACTGTGTGAGAAGGTTGTGGGTGTCAGGGGAGGTGAGTGTAGGGGAGGTGGGTGTGTGTGGAGATGTTGGGTGTGTGGAGGTAGTAGGTGTGTGGGGATGTAGTTGGCGTGGGGAAGTGGGTGTGTGTGGAAATGGTAGGTATGTGTGGAGGTGGTAGGTATACAAAGGTGGTAAGAGGGGAGGTAGGTGTGTATGGAGGTGTTGGAGGTGTGGGGTGGCGGTGTGTATGTGGGGAGGTGGTAGGTGTGTGAAGGTGGTTGGTGTGGTGGGAAGAGGATCGGTTCTTGGCACTGCTTGGTGGTGGAGCTGACTGGGGAGAATTTCAGTATGGCTCTAGTCACAGGGAATTTCATAACTACTGTTCTTTAAATAAAGGTTAAAATTTCCAATATAGCACTACCCACAACCCAAACCCATTCATGTAATTATATGAAATACACATAGATGTTAGTCTAAATCAAGTTTTAAAGTGCTTCTTGAGGTTCCAGAAGTAACTATGCTCAGCAAAGCTAACAGCATTGATTGACAGGAATATGGGCAATGACCCTTCTTTCTCTCTCTTCAGAACCCTCCATGTTTTCTTTAACAGGCATGCACTAGTTTGATAAAACCTCAGAGACTGTGGACTCGGAGAAACAAACTGAGGGTTATGGAGGGGAGGAGGAGTGAGGGGATGGGTGAGCCTGGTGATGGATATTAAGGAGGGCACGTATTGCAGGGAGCACTGGGTGTGGTGCATAAAAAATGAATCTTGGGTCACTGAAAAAAAAACAACTCAGCAAACTTGAAGGGACCCTAGAAGTCTTCTCATGCAGCATTTTCATTTTTCAAAAAAAAAAAATGTGGTTACTCTCTCGGGATTCCCTGATCAACACAGCATGTCCAGGGTCCACTCACTCCAGGTCTGAGCGGGGTTGCAGAAGACCCCGGGGAGCGAGAGACAGTGCCTGAGACCAGCCCCCACACTTATTGAGGAGCCATCCAAGAGAGGTCCAGACACCTAATGGTGCAGTGCAGCTCACTGTGGAAACTTTTAGAACAGAGATTTGTGTAAAGAGCTCTGTGGGGGGAACAGAGAGTTCTGCCCAGTGCAGGAGGAATATTAGGACTCTCCCCATTCCTTGCTTGCTTCTGTCTCCTTTGCTGTGTTGAGACCCAGTCTCCCAGGCCTGGGGACCTCCTTCTTCAGGTTTCTTTCTTGCTGACCTGGTTCCTTTTCACAAGCAGGTAGTGAGAGATGAATGGGGCTGTAAATAGCATACGGCAATAATGGGTGGGCAAGGAACTCAACGGGTGGAGGGACCAGCACGGGCAGAGGCTGTTCCGTTTGATCTGCTTTTTATAGCTTCCCCCAGGATCCCACAAAGTCAGGAACTTTGAAATAGTTAATGAGGGAAAAAAAAAAAAAGGCATGTTATTAAAGCAGTTCAGTAAGCCAGAGCATTGAGGCGGCTGTGTTTCTAGTGGTGGAAGGGCCCACATTATCTTGGATTTTATATTCTCTGCTCTGATAACTAAGCCATCATTCCTGAAATGAATGCCTTGAAAGGGGAATAATGCACAAAGGAAAATATACCTTTGGATTGAAGTGTTCTCCTATTGTGCGTTCAAGGTGCCCTCCCTCCACAGCATTCTGCCTCGCGGCTCACAGGCTCTTCTCACATATTGGCCCAGAGAGTGTCCGAATGGATCAGCACAGAACATTCCTCTTATCTTCCCTAAGGCAATTGATTTGAAGGCTGAGGCCAGCAGGCTGTCCTGAAACTCGGATCCAGCCTCAGGCACGGCCCTGTGCTCACCAGCACACAGGAGGGCCCTGGGGCTGGTTTGGATGCTTCTCACCCCCCAGGGCACACGCGACTCTGGGCTTTGGGCCTGGACAGCAAGTGAGAGTCTGAAGTCTGCTGTGACAGTCCGGGGTCCTGCTCAGTGAGATGGTTTGCTGCTTGAAAGGGTGCAACTCAAACAACCTTTCTGGGCCTCTTGTGCTCCTAGTGTGATTTGAGGAAACTGTGTTCAGGTCCATCAGTCCCAAAGCTTGAGCCAAATCATGGCCAAGTCTCTCTTGGCTACACTACGCCTTTTACGGTTGTATTAGCCCTTGAATTTTCTAGGAAAATGTGTTATCAATTTGAAAAAAAAATCTCCAAAACTATTTTTCTATTGTTATCAGTTTGAAAAAAAAAAGTCTCCAAAATGATCAAAATGCCTGCACCACTTCCTTCAGGGCCTGTTGGTGAGAATTAGGGAGGCTGAGCCTTGTTCTGAGGTGGTTTATGGAGGAAGACAGAAGAGGTGGGAGAAGGGTCTTAAGGGTCCACTGAAGACAGGACCATGGGGAACAGGGGGCTCCCCAGAACCTGGAAGCAGGAGGGCGAGAGAGCTTCCTCTACCCTTCCCTTCCTACCCCTGACCATCTGGAGGGGGCTCTTCAATCTCAGCTCAGATTTCAGTCCTGCTCTGAAACCTCTGATTTGCTCCTCTGCTCCCAGAGAGTTCAGAGTAATTTTTTTGTGCTTCTGGAGCCTGTCTTAGCTCTAGTAATGCCACCATATTGCAGACTAACGGTGACTCACTCTCCAGTTCACTTTTCCAGGGTGAATTCTAGACTGGCTTCTTCCTGCATCCCCCATTCCTGGCAGAGAGCAGTAATCATGGTGATGGTGGTGTCACAGTACTAAGAATGAGATCCTATTCATCGAGGGTGTCTATGTGGCAGTGTGAGGTGCTGGAACTTGCAGGAACTCATTTAATCCTCACAAAAATGCTTCATGTTAGCTCTTTGGTCTAACTTGTTGAAGATCATGCAGTGGACAAGGCTCAGGGACTGGGTCTGGGGCTTCCAAGCCCATGCTCTTTACCTGCTGCATCCATTGAGGGGTGATGAAGGAAACCAAAGGCTGGCAGTCCGGAGCTGACCCGGAGACTTGTATAGATCAGAGGCAAAGAGATGGTGTTTTTTTCTGCCTCACTTCACTTACTGAGGTTCTAGACCCCGCTGTTTTGGCTTTTAGTGTCCCAGAAGCTAGGGTGCCTTAAGATGGCTAATGTGTCAGAGGACCAGCCTTTACAATGGCTGGGCTGCCTTTCCTCTTGCCCCTTTGTTCTCATGAGACCTCACAGCTGCTGTGGGTGATATCAGGAGCTAATGAACTTGGAGCAAATAGCACCAAATATGCCAGCAATTTAATTCTAACCCCAACCAAGACCAGCTATTTAAGGAAAAGATGGATGAGCTAAGAATGATCTGGGTCACTGCCTGGCAGTGGGGGTCATCTGCCACAGCCCACAACTCTTTGGGAAGCTTTAGTAGAATCATGACCTACAGGGTAGATTTCTTTCTTTTATGAGGCACTGACCCTTCACAAGGTCCTCTGTCCCATGGATATACACCTATCTAGAGGCACAGATACTGATTATCCAACGCAAGCCTTTTACGTGGATGGAATTTCCTGAAGTGTTCAAACCTGTTCTTTCATTTGCTCTTGACTGTTCCCTGCCTTCCCCGCCCCCACACTGAGTTCTGTAGTGATCATCCAGGTGGTTTTTGGGCTATATGTTCTCCTTGTTCTCTTCTCTGAGCTTCTGCTCCCCCCACATCTACAAGCCCAGCCAGAGCCCGACTGGAGTCTTCCCCTCCATGGGGGGTGTTAGGCAATCCCATGGTCCACACTGGTCTCTGCCTCAGGACGTTGAAGGGACCAGTACTGGGGGCTGTTCCTGACAACTACTGAATTTTAGGCTTTGTGTTCAGGAGATCTGTCTGGGGTAGACTATCACTAACTCATTTCAAGTCACCCTTCGTCCTTGTTGAAGGAGGAAATATAATAGAATGACTGTGGGAGTGGAAGTGTACCTGAATCAATATGGGAGTGAAATGGTGACATTAAGGAGTCACGCCCCAGTACATCAGTCTGCAGTATTCCCGCTGCGTAGTTTGCAGGTAAGGAGCATTTTCTACAGTGAACGTGCACTAAATATAAAAAAGCAACATTAATACTCAAGGTATATTTGCTATCCCCATATATATCAGGTACAGAGGATGTTGCTCTCATTCAGGTTGAGATACATTTGATATTATTTACCAACTAAAATTCCATTATGGATTTGCCTAGCCTCCTGCATTTACACAGAATTTGGAACTGAGTACACTTGCCCCCATTGACTAAAGGAGGGTCACAGTTAATTTTGTGAGTCACCCTAACCCAAAGAAGATTTAGTTCCTTAAGACATCATTCTTCTCCTTCTTCTCCTTCTCCTTCTTCCTCTTCTTCTTCTCCTTTAAGATTTATTTATTTATTTTAGTGAGGTTGATGGAGGGAAGGAGAGAGATAGAGAGAGACTGGGAGGGGCAGAGGGAGAAGGTGAATCTCAAACAGACTCTCACTGAGCTCGGAGCCCGAGGTGGGGCTCCATCTCACAACCCTGAGATCATGACGTGAGCTGAAATCAAGAGCTGGTTGCTTAAGTCACCCAGGAGCCCCAAAGACATCAATCTTTTGAGGAACTTCAGAATCACCATCACAGAGCTCAAAGAGACCTTGGAAATCACCACGAGGTAGGTTCTACCCCAACGTAATTGACATTTTTCTTTTTAGTCTTTGCAGTGCAAAAGGGATATAAAGCTGGTGTGAATGCCAGGAATCACTCCAGAGGTGCTGTGGCCAGGGGCTGCTCCTGGGTTCGCTGGTAACAGATCAGCTGTGGTGCCCACAATAGAGACTGCTGTCGTTCCTGGAGGTGAGGACAATGCCAGGTTTCGCTTGCCCCGTACAGCAGCCACTAACCACATGTGGTTACTGAGCACAAAAATGGGGCTGGTCCAAACAGATGTGCTCTGAGATGTAAAATAGACCTTGAATTTTAAGGAATTGGTATGAAAAATAATGTAAAATATCTTATTAATAATACCTTAGATTGCTTACACTTGAAGGGATAAGGTTTTGCACATACGGGGTTATGTAAAATTATTACTGGAATTGATTTCCTCTCTTTCTTTTTGCATTTGAAAACGTCACCATTAGGAAATTTGAAATTCTGCATGTGGCTTGCATTTGTGCCTCACATCATATTTCTGATGGTCCTGATGTGGAATTGAAGTAGGTGGCCTTGAACAGCATCCAGAGGCCTCTTCTGTGTAGGAGGCTGGGCAACTGGGAGGGAGACCCATGCTGGGTCTCTGTATAACACGGCTTTTCCTCTGAATAGCAGGGCTTATCCATTACCCTCTTTCGATCTCAGTTTCTGCAACTGTTCAATGGGCGATTTAGTCTAAAACTGGTTTCTACGTATTGTCCAGCCCTGAAGAATAGTCACAGATGGCTTGGATTGTTTCCAAGGGCCTCCATCACAGGGGACCAAACTCTGCCCTGGGGACCTGATGCCTTTTGTTCTGGTTCCCACCCTACTGCTGAAGTCCTGTGCAGCTTGGGGCAGATCACTAAGGGGACAGCATCTATTCACCTCTAGTTCCAGTGCTTTGTTATTCTAGAAGGGTGAAGAAAGAGGTGTGCCATGAGTGTCATTATGTGAACTGGGGATCAAAAGGGAGACAGCTTTTGGCAGAACAGCATGACTAGAGTCTGGCAAGTCGTTCATCTTGGCTCTGTTTTGAGTGGACTTTCCAGTTTGGGTGGAAAAAATAGAAGATATGCTTTTCTGTGTGAAGCCAAGAAGGACTCTGTGGGGTCTTCGACAAGCACAAAGGCTCTCTGGACATGCGTCTCCATTCCACACTCACTTGAGGAGTCTGGTTGTTGGCTGGTGTAGAACAAAGTGGGGCCCTCTAACTGTGGGAGGGAAGCTCTCAGTCCCGCCTGGGCATGCACTGTGGGGCCCATGAGAAAGGGGGAAGCTGGGCTAGGACTTCAGCTCTGGCATGGGAATGAGGAGGGCACAGGACATCGTCCTTCCTTGGCAGTGACGCCAACCTGTTGACCTTGCACCAGGACTGTGTGGTGTCAGGACCAAAAGGAAACTGGAGCAGAAAAATGAAAAGAATAAAGAAGCATTGGGAAACCCTTTAAAATATGACCAGGGAGGAAACAGCAAGTGAAATGTTGTGTCATTTGAAGATGGAATGCATGACCTGTTAATTGAAAGCTGCATCCTAGGAACATTTGATATCAATACAATTTACTTAACCAAATTACTGTTATTAGTGAGTAACAATGACAAAGAATTATCCAACATCCACACATTTAATTTTGGTGATTATTATTTATGCATGATTTATTACCCCCAGTGCAAAGCACAGCTGGAAGGATCACAGAGATGACTCACGATTTCCTAAGGCCGAATTTTTGTTTTGTTTTGTTTTGCCAAAATGATGGTTTTATCGAATCCTGGGATGACAGTCTGCTCCTGATATGTTGCTCACACCAAATGCATTGGAGGAAATGCAGGGGCATTGAATTATAACTTTGTTTCTAATGAGGGGTTCAACCTTCTCTTTGTTCTTAAACAAGAAGCTCTAACCAGAGATCTTGAGAAGGATACAAGACTAATACTTTCTTTAAGACAGTAGTTGCAGACTACAAAGAGAACACAGTAACACCATGTTACATTCAAATCCCTTGAAATGATTTAATTATAGTATTTCTATCATCTCAAGGAAGGCTGCTTTTCCAGGCCCACCGAAAATGCTCATAGCACATTCTTAAGCCTGAACAAAAAGAATTTGCATAATTGTTATATTCAGGGAGCAGTGGAGCAGAGAGGGTCACATTCTTGTCCCCATATGTAATTCTGTACCAGGCAACGCTAGTCCCATTGCTGGAGACCACCCCTTGCAAGTTTGGATGGAGCTGGACAGTAGTAGGCAATATATAGTGTGATATATGCGTTTAAATAAAATTCTAGTTTATAGAAGACTCTCAAGAAGGGTGTGTTTAGGGTATGTCTATATTAGACAATAAACCAAGGCACCAGTAATTAGCAATGAATATGTAACAGTTTAGTTAAGACAAATTAAAAGCAGTAACTGGTCTCCCAAAGGATCACGTTCTCTGATTTTCTAAGATTTTAATTAACTGTGAGCAACCACCTGAAATTTGTATTTTGGGGTGCCAGGAGCAGACATGCAACACTGGTTGGAGATATAACTTCGCATGGCTGTCTGATCTCAGGCCTCTGGCCAGGCCACTCTGTCTGGCGATTAGACTTTAAATGGAAACTGCCCTACTCATAACCCCTCTTCCATAACGGTGCAAGCCCTAGACCACAGAGAACCTTCCAATTCGCAGCAAGCTTCAGTATTAATTGATCGTGACAATTTTCATTTGTAAGCCCCATAAATTCATGGGAGGCTCCCCTCTCGATCTGCTGGTGTCACTACTTTCTGTTCCTAGAGCGTCTTTGACCTTTAGTGCAAATGCTACTTTTGCCTAATTCTTAAACAAATGGATAGATTTATTGTTGCTGTTGTTGAGCAGAATGATGAGGGCAGACTCCCATCAAACAGGAGACAGGTGGAAGGAGTTGAGTGCTTTAATACCTCTTCCCCATAATCTCTATGGATTCAGCCTTTGTCACTCCAAATAAACACCAACGCTAAGTAAAAACTGTACTTACTATGCCAATGAATATTCAAGATAATTATTTTCATGCTCTTACCATCCCAATTAGATTGCCGCCAGCTTCCTCCTTCTAAGCTCTTTGTGGAAATCCAGAAGCTAGAAGTGCTTCAAATAAAGGGCCACTGGGCTACCTGTAAACTTCTGAAAGCTGTGAATCTGAGGGATGCTCCAAACTAAAGCCCTTGTTGGGCATCCAATACTATTTATAACCTAGGACACCGTCCTTTGTTACCATCTCTTAACTTGTCCCAGTGGGGCATTTTTATTTAAATAAATTTGGAAAATTTTAAAAATGAGATCTTCTTTATCTGAAAGTTAAACTACCTTGCCCTTTAGATGTCTCAGTCTGTGATGTCAAATCCTTAACTCAGTTTGTTTTACTTCTGTTCTACTTAGATTTGAACATAAATTCATCCCAGTTTTTACTAGCAGTTTTTCTTGAAGATAACAATTTTCTGCTAAAATGCTGCAGTAGGAACTAGCAGGTTTAAGGTTCGATCCCAGTTTTATGACAGAGCATCTGTTGTACACGATGGAACATTTTGGAACATATCTAGCCTGTCTTTCTTCTACGGATAAAGTGAGAAGGCAACATAGACACGGTGCAGAGAGAAATTATGTTCTTGAAAGAATTTTGAGCTCTTAGGATGAATGAGATTTAAAAATCTGCAGAAAACCGTTGTTAACTCAATTTTGTTGCCCTTAAATCTCTAGTAACCTGAACATTTGCTCTTTGCTAATATGACAATTATTATTTATGGTGATACTTTTGAAATGCTACAAGATTCCAAAATGCTTTCTGAATCTCCAAAGAGGACTTCAGAATGCATTCAGAGCAGTTTTACTACTAAGTGTATATATATATAATTATATTCTAAACATTTAGACAAGCAAGGGATGGCATTAATTGTTAATCAAAATTCAATGACTAGAAACATGGTAAGAGAGTTTGTTCTTTATAACAAAGAACATCTTCTCTCTCTCTTTCTATCACAAAGGCACACACTGGTTACACACATAGAGAAAAACATAAAAATCCAATATTACATAGGCTAGAACTCAATATAACTATTGCTTCCTTTTCCTTTATCTTTATCCTAACCAATTGATTTTCCATGTTCATTTTAGAATGGGCGTTACTTTATAAAATCTTATTATATAGATACTAAAGACCTAATTAACCCAAATTACATATATATGTATATACATAATTTTATTAAATTAATTTCATTAATTCAATCGATCATTAAATATCATTAATATAGATATAATGATAAATATGGTATCCATTAATATATTAAGCAGCATAATATTTACAATAGATGTCATAGAAATTACTTATATTGACTTTTTTAGCTCTAGCACCTCAGTGGGTTCTTACTGAGCACATGTGTGTAAGGAATATGTGACACATTCCTTGAATTGCATGTTATAGGTTGTGTGACTCGAACATGCAGTGTTTTTTAGGTTATGAGTTTTTTTTAGATAAATGTAATTTTTCTTTGCTAAGAAAATAAGTTTTGAAAATAAAGGGCTCTAAAATGTTTAATAATTTTTGAATCTAAATTCTAAATCTAAATTTTAAAATATAAATTTATATTCTACAGAAGCTCTTTTGATCCTGAGTGTTTTTTTTAACAAATTATAATCATCTTCACATTTGTCACTACACATAAGACAATGTTCTGCACATATCAGGCACTTAATAATGATTGTTTTTTAGCAATTACAAATATTTGTACAGCTCGATGCCCAATTGTCTTATGAATCCAGAGTAATGATTTCTGATGCTTTCCAATATCTTGGATTCCTTCTTAATTGTTGGCAGTCCCCACTGTTTCATCCTAGACCTTATTGTACACTTTTTGTACTCTTGATGTACAAACTGTGTTGATGGTGGGGTTGCTTTTTCACTTTTTGACCATCTGTTTAACATCCTGTTATTAATGACCCTGAGTCTGAGTCTGTGTCATCCATGCCTCAATGTGCCTCCTGAACTCCACATCTTGCTTATTGATATTACCAAGAACCCAATAACTTGAATTAGAAAACTGAATTATTCTTGATTCTTTCCTCTCCCTATTTTTCCCTACTAGAATTGTGGCTTTTATCTCTTAAATAGCATTTCAATCTATCCCTTCTTCTCCATTCTCAATTATTGTGGAGTGGGTTGCTTATTTACCCGTGTCAGACTCCTTAAAATCTTGAAGAGGAAATCCATACAATTTTGGGAGACAATCCAGGCCCTTTGCAATTAAGCCCCATCATTAGACTCACACGCACTCTTTTTGTTTTTCTTTTCTCATTGATTATACTTCGCTGTGTCTTATCTCTGCCTTTCACCATGTGTCATGCCATTTCCATTCCAGTCCAGGTGGTCCAGTTCCGCTTATTCTTAAATCACACAGCTCACTTCCTTTTGGACATCACTGCTGGCCCTGTTCTGATTGTGTTCCAATAGCTCTTTCTTTACATATCTAAGGTAACATGGGGTTGTTGTAGCCTAGTTATCGGTTTACGTGTTTTTCTCCTCACTAGACTGAGCTTCTTCAAGAGTCAGGACTGTGCTTTAATCACATTAATGTAATGTCATTTGCAAATATCTTCTCCTATTCTATGGGCTGCCTCTTAGTTTTGCTGACTGTTTACTGTGCAGAAACTTTTTACCTTGATGAAGTCCCAAAAGTTTATTTTTGCTTTTGTTTCACTTGCTTACCTTCAACTTCTTATGCTCAGAATTTGGTGTAGTGTTAGGGAATGATTATGAAATTTTATAATGGGGCTTTCTGATCTTTAGTTATTGGTGAGAAAGACATTATGGACTCTGAACAATGAGAGGTGGTGTCAAATTTTCTTGACCAATTGTAAATCTCTACATTGCTCGTTGTATGTGTGGTATGGTAGTATGTAAGTATGCGTGTGTACATGCATGTTTGTGCATACATGTTGTCTTATACACTCATTTTGAGACTTCTCAGTGTAAGTTATTGTTAAGCATACAGCTCATAAAATAAATGTTAAGTCTTAAATAGTAAGTCAGCTTAGATATTGCCAACTTAGATCTTGGTCTGCTCTAGAAATGGGAAAATGAGTACATTGGGATGAACTGACATCATGAAAGACTACATAATGTGCTTCTCAAGTATGTTTCTTCCCAAAGATGTTGTGTATGGTGTAGTAGGTACTGGCTCTGAAGAAAGGAATTTCATTTGGTCAGGGCAAGGTCAAAGAAATTTTACAGTCATGAGCAGAATTCTTCGGTGTATTATAGGAAGTAGGGCTTGAAGAAAGACATTCTCCTTTTCACCTGGAATCTGTGGAGAGTGTCCTTCTTTGGTCTTAGACACAATCTTTCCCTGTTGTGGGGGTGACTGGGCAGCCTCAGGCTGAATACTTAATGTGAAGTTGAATGCAGCAGTGAGCACGCACCCAGCCTTTGGACATCACATGTCTAATGCATTTGGACCTGCTTGTTTCTGTAATGAAAAAAACATGCTTCTTCTCATGGATAATAACTTTTGACTTCCTGGACAGCTCTTTTGTTTTGTTTACTTTAGCATAAAGTATTCCACCCTTTAAAAATATTACTCTCTCTTTTATCTGTTTTATAGTATTAAAAATACACCAATGTGTTTATATTTAAAAATGGGAAATGTCAAAAACATTTTTATAGCATCTTTCTTTTAATCTTTGTTTAAAGGGCTGGCGGGGAGGTGGAATAGCTTCTAGGTTATGTTCAATTTTGTCCATATCGGGGAGGGCTCGATTGAAGATTCCAAGCCTTTTGTGTTGGACAGATGTTCAGGATAAAAGGAAAAGTCATGTCATGTCTCTCTGATTGTAGTAGTTTGTAGTAGATGTTAATGCAATGTTAGAATCACTAGGATTGCAATTCTTTTGATAATAATATTTAAAATTTTAATAATACTAAACTCTTTGAATGATGCTGTATTCTAATATATGTTTCATTTTTGACTTTTGCTATTTGGAATGTAACTGGCAATGCTGCATTCTAAGGTCCTTGCTAAGGACCCTTATGGAACGCTACCATTATGACTGAGTCAGAAGCATGCAGAATACACTCCAGGGGTGCTGCAAAGTGCTTGAGTGAGGTAAGTCCTCCTTTCTTTGCCAAATGGTGAAAATACTGACATGTGTTCTTTAGTTTAGTGACAAGGATGAGCGATACCTCTAGCCGTGGGTAACTTCAAGTTGCTGCTGACACGCACAATGACTGCATGAAAGACTTTCTGTTATTGACAATATAAACAGACAAATATTGGAAAGAAAAAAATCCTACCTTTAAAAAAGTCAAGAGTGTTTTTATTTTTTTCATTTGGAGGTAATGAATTGAGCACTTCAAGGAGTTCAATATGCACAGAAATTGCTTTATAGGTTTTGTGTGTGTATGTGAAGAAAGCATTTATGACTATTGTTCTGTCTTTTAACTATAGACTTTTATTCTCTCACGGAAGCTTATTAAGTAAGGTAAAAACCTGTGATACTATCTCATGAATGCCAAAGTGACTGAAACAAAATGGAAGGATATTATTAATTTATTACAATTTTGCATATCGAGAGCCATTTAATCACCTAGAATTAGAGGTATGCTTGCAAAACAGTCAAGTTAATATTATGGAAAGATCTAATTATCTGCTGTTAAAGTTACCTCATTAATGTTTTATGCCAAGGATTTGTACATTTCTAAAAAGTTGGAAATAAAAAAGACATAGAAGATCTCTCTAATAATGAGGAATTTGAGGGGCAGGGCAGGGGGTCATGGTGGGTAGGGAGGGAAAAATGAAACAAGATGGGATCAGGAAGGGGACAAACCATAAGAGACTCTTAATCTCACGAAACAAACTGAGGGTTACTGGGGGGGTGGGAGGGCAGGGATAGGGTGGATGGGTTATGGATTTTGGGGAGGGTTTGTGCTTTGGTGAGTGCTGTGAAAGGTGTAAGCCTGATGATTTACAGACCTGTACCCCTGGGGCAAATAATAATAACAATTAAAAAAAAGACATAGAAATAATCAGACTACTTGGCTGCTATGCTGACCATTTCCCTAGACTATAAAACTCTTCAAGGGTAGAGGACATTTCTTTACTTCTGTATCTCCATTTCCTTGTTCACTGTTAAGGTCATAGGACAGACAATAAATGTTACTTGAATGGAGGCATAGTTGATTGTTGAAAAATATGGTCGTCAAAAATCTTCATGAACCTCTTGACTCCCCCAAAACTTAACTACTAATAGCCTACTGTGTGTTTTTTTTAAGATTTTATTTATTTGAGAGAGAAAGAGAGCAAGAGAGTGAGAGCAAAAGAGAGAGAGAGAAGGAGAAGAGGGGTTGGGGCAGAGAAAGAGGGCTTCCTGCTGAGCAGGGAGACCGACATGGGGCTTGATCCCAGGACCCTGGGATCATATCATGAGCTGAAGGCAGATGCTTAACCAACTGAGCCACCCAGGCACCCCCTAACAGCCCTCACCAATAACTAGAACCCTCACCAATAACATGGACAGTTGATTAACACTTTTTTTGGTAAGTTATATGTATTATATACTATATTCTTACAATGAAGTAAACTAGAGAAAAGAAAATGTTATTAAGAAAATCATAAGGAAAAGAAAATACACTTATAGTACTCTACTGTATTTATATATAAAAAAATCTGTGTATGCGTGGACCCACACAATTTAAACCTGTGTTGTTCAAGTGTCAACTGTATTTGAATTCACTTTGTTTTCTCATATGTATCATTTCCTCCTGTACTGAAAGTCCTTCAAGTGTTATCTTGGTGTTTGAGGACAGTGGTCCAATGTCATTTCCCCCTTTCAAGGCCATTTCTTCTATAAATCTTCCCAGTGAAGTTCCTGTGAAGCTTATTATACTAAGGATTACAGGAAAAGGCTCCTGTGACTATCCATCCAAATATGTCTACTTTTGTATTTGGACTTTCCATCTCTAATTTACTTTGTCTTCAGAACTGAGGGTTTGCAGTAGCTCTGACTTGCATGGACCATGGCAAAGACATTATTTGTGTTTGCTAATTAATTTTCACCCAAACCCTGTTGTACCTAATGGGCTGTGCTGTCCATCTATGTAAATTATTCCCGAAGAAAATTAGGAATCATAGTTGAGTCCAAAAATAGACTGAATTACTGTAACACCCACTGTTCTAGACCTGGTATCCCTGTGCTCATCCTTAGCACCTCTGTTTCCTCTCTCATTATTGCTATGGAGGATCTGGGCAAGTGGGGAAGGATTAGGGTTACCTAGACCTCACTTGTGCGTGCTTTCTGCAATGTCTGTGGTTATAGTGTTGTGGGCTATTAATACTGTGCTGGGCAAGACAACACCTGCTTCAACTCTTCCCCAAGTCCAGGTAGGTCATACTGACTGGATGTTCCACATCCCATCTACTTGCATTCCACTTGATAAGATCATTATCAGCCTGCAGAATCCTACCAAAATTAACGATGTTAAAATCACCTAGCCCTTTGAGTATGCACTAATGTGTGAACTGAAAGGTAAGTGAAAAGAGCATCCATTAGGATTCAAAACAAATACCTTCATACCAGCCAGATTTCTGAACTGCCACATTCTCTAACAATGTCAAAAACTGTGAGATGTTTTAAAACCAGTTTAAAAAGTTCTGCCCTTTAAGTTCATGGCTTACAGAGTTGAATAACCTTATAAATGAGAAAATGCACAACAGTGGTACATCAAAGCCAGTGCAGTCCATTTATTATAATATATTCAGCAGCCAACACACAAGTATGCGTCTCCACTGATGCTCATTGTAAATGATGGACGTCTAACTGCAGTGGAGATCAGAACTGCCACCACTTAGCCAGAGGCAAGAGCTTAGTAGACTAAGGATCAGATTTGGTAAACTCTGACTTTGGAATAGCCTGTTCAAATGCCAATAACTTGGATTATTTGTGAAGAGACAAGTTAGCACCAATGCATACAAAAAGTCTTTTGTGCTGTAGGTGTATTTGATGTTTATGAGTCCTACATAATCTAAAGATCTCATTTGCCCCTTTGCAAAGTAGTACTGCTCAACCTCTTTTAAGACTGACTAGTTAAAAAAATAATTTAAGTTACTAGCCACTCTTCATTGCTGCATACTTTACTGAGGTAGATATGTAATTATTTTTCTTTTATTTTAAGGACTGATACATCATTATATCTAATTCCCTCTTCATTCTTTGGACTTGATGACCATATCTCTAGGACAATTCTTATGAACATAAAACAGATTCCCCAAATATCTTTCCTTTTATTCCCATTGCCCTAACTTTTGTTATTGGCTCTATAATTGCAATTACTATGCACACACATGCCTACCTATCTTCTTCTTTTTTTTCTCTTTCTTTCCCTATAATGCTCCCTCCCACACAAATCATACATATTTTAAAAAGATTCAAAGGAAATTGACCAAAATATTGAGAATGGTATATTGAGTAGTGAGATTATGGTAATTTTTATTTTTCATGTTTTCCTGTTTTTTTAAAATAAAATCTTTCTGTATATGTATAAATGCATTATATACATTTTAGTATCTGTTAGGTAAGGATGTGGTTGAGAGAAAGTTTTATTTCAAGGGACAGGTATTTTAATTTAAAGCTATATTTTACTGGCATTAAATGGTCATCAATATTATGACATAAGAACATTTGGAATATGACTAAAGAAAACTTCTGCCTACTAAATTATGATACTCTATGACCATAACATGCACACTAATTGCAGAGATGTTAATATATATATTTTAGAACTGATAAAATATGAAATAATTGTGGTTTTACATAGACTCAGAAAACAAAGAAGGAGGGAACACTGGCCAACTCATTTTGTGAGGTCAGGATAACCCCAACAGCAAACTCTGAAAATATTGCAAGATAAATTTTGGATCACATTTATTATGAAGATACAGAGATATAACCAATATTTAACCAAATATTTACAAATGGAAGACAGCATTATTATAAAAAAGGAATAGCACATAATGACCAGGAGGCATTTATCTCAGCATTGCAAGGCTGATTTAACATTTGAAAATTAATCAGTATAATAATTTACTACATTGAAAAGAACAAAAGAAAAAATTTATATGATCATCATAATAGATATTAAAAAAAACATGTGACAAAATCCAACACCCATTTGACTAGAGAGCAAACTTTTAGCAAACTAAGAAAATAGAAAAGTTCCTCAATTTCATAAAATGTATTATAATAATTCCACAACAAACATTGTATTTAGTAGTGAAATATTGGATGGTTTCTCCTTGGGATTTGAAACAAGACAAGGATGATTGAATTTACCATTCCTACTTAACACTGGAATTTCTAGCCAGGAAAATTGCAGCAAAATAAGTTAAAAGCATGCAGTTGGGAGAAGAAGAAGTAAAAATGTTATTATTTGCTAATGACATGATTGGGGATTGGAAAAGCTTGAAGAAAAACAAAACTATTACAATTAATACATAAAATTAACAAGGCCATAGCATACAAGATCAACATACAAAAACAATTTGTAATCTATGAATCAACAAAGAGCAATTAGAAAATGAAATTTAAATTATGTCATTTGCTATAGCACCAAAATGATTAAATTCCTATAAATAAAAGTATTAAAAGGGTTAAGTCCTCTCCATTGAAAATTATAAAACAGTTTTGAGAGAAGTTAAAAAGACCTAAGTAAATGAAAGATATACCATGTTTAGGGATAGGAAGACTCAATATTGTTAAGACCTCCATACTCTTCAAAATAGCTGTAGATTCAATGCAAATTCTATAAAATTCCTATAATTTTATAAAAAATTTAAGATTTTTGTTATATTGAAAATTTCATAAAATTCTATATTCTATAAAGTTCCTATAATTCTATAAACAATTCCTACAGGTTTTAAGTTTTTTTGTTAAAATTGATAATCTGATTCTAAATTTATATGGTGGTTCAGGGCACCTGGGTGGCTCAGTGGGTTAAAGCCTCTGCTTTAGGCTCAGGTCATGATCTCAGGGTCCTGGGATCGAGGCCCGCATAGGGTTCCCTGCTCAGCGGGGGGCCTGCTTCCCCCTCTCTCTCTCTGCCTTCCTCTGCCTCCTTGTGATCTCTCTCCCGCTGTGAAATAAATAAATAAAATCTTTAAAAAAAATAAATTTATATGGTGGTTCAAAGGATTTAGACTAGCCAAAACAATCTTAAAAAGGAGGAGTCAGTTAAGGGAATTATACTTCCTGGTTTCAAGAACACGCTATAAAGCCACAATAAGTCAATAGAGTATAGAGATGTAGTAGGCAAATGTCTATGGAGCAGAATGGAAAGACTAGAATTAGAGCCAAATGGATATGGTGAATTAACTTTTAACAAAGATGACAAAGCACTTCAGTGATTGCAATGCATATCTATGACAAAAGTCTTGTATTCAGATGATATAAAGAATTCTTGCAAGTCAAGGATAAAAGGGAAAAGCTAACAAAAATGAGCAAAATATTTATTTATTCATTATTAATTAATTAATTAATTAAAAAATCAAATTCTTTAAATTCAATTTAGTTAACATATATTGTATTATTAGTTTCAGGGGTAGAATTTAGTGATTCATCAGTTGCATATAATACCCAGTGCTCATCACATCATGTGTCTTCCTTAATGCCCATTACCCAGTCATCCCTTCCCCCTCCTGCCTCCCTTCCAGCAACCCTCAGTATTTTTTCCTAGAGGTCAACATCTCTTATGGTTTGCTTCCTCTCTATTCTCATCTTATTTTATTTTTCTTTCCCTTCCCATGTGTTCTTCTGTTTCTTTCTTAAATTCCACGTATGAGTGAAATCATTTGTTCCTCAAAAAACTTAAAAATTGGGCAAGAGATTTAAAAAGACACTACACAAAAAAGATATCTGAATGGTCAATTAAGCACATGATAATGTGCTCAATATCACTAGTCATAAGGAAAATACAAATTAAATCACAGTAAGATACCATTTTCCACATGAGAAGGGTCAAAACCAAGAGATCAAATTTGGCAAAAGAAATGAATCAGCCAGGACCTTTTATGTTGCTGTTGGTGTTGTGAAATGGCATGAACACTTTGGAAAACTAGCACTTTCTCACCAAGCTAAACATCCATCTTTCACATGACTCAACATTCCCACTCCTGGGTACTTTCCCAAGAGAAATAAAAACACATGCCCACAACAAGTCTTTACAAGCATGTTCGTAGCAGTCTTATTCATAAAGTTTTCAAACTCAAAATATCCCAAGTGTTCATGAATGTGAGAAAGGATTATCAAACTGTGGTATACCCATAAAGTGCAAACTATTCAGGAAGAAAAGGAAGAACTACAGATGCATTCAATGGGGAGAATGAGTTTGAAAAAAGTTATGTTCGGTAAAATGTGTTAAAAACAAAGAGAACTACTGATTCCATTTATATGAAGTTCAAGAATAGGCAAAACAACTGTGGTAATAGAAAGCAGAACCTGAGGGTTACAGAGGGAGGGGATGGGGTGGTGGGGTAACCAAGTTATGGATATTGAGGAGGGTCCATGTTGTGATGAGCACTGGGTGTTATACGCAACTGGATGCGTCATTGAGCAGTACACCAAAAGCTAATGATGTACTATATATACAGTGGCTAATTGAACATAATAAAAAAAATAAAATATCACTGCTTACCCTCCAAAAACTATACATCAATATTTACATTATATCTCAATTTTTCTATGGGTATATATATATGTGTGTGTGTGTGTACATATATATGTATATATCATCTATCCATATTATATAATCTACTTATCTATATATTTGTAGAATGGTTCTGATTTAAAAAAGAATTAATGAAATAGAGTACATTTTGAGAGATTTTTAAGTACTGTTGACCTATAATCCATAGTATCACATGGTGTATGATAGCAAGCATTTTGGCAGGAGGCAGACCTCAGTATAAATCTCTCTCTGTCTACTCATTAGCTCTATCCTTCAGGAAGTTACATAAACTCTTTCAATCATGGCTTTGCCATCCATGGGAGTATTAATGCCCACCTTTCAGGGTTGTTGTGAGGAGGAAGCAATGAAATGCATGTGAGGACAGGGCTGGGCATATAGCTGATAACCCAACAAACAGTGATTGTGATAGAAGGCATGACAGTGGCAGTTTAAGCAATTGGATTTGTAATTGCCTCTGCCTGGAATATTCTGATCCTCCTCTTTCTACTGATTTTTTACTCATTAAATTGCAACTCAAATATCCTTTCTCTCCTCAACCTTCTTCATATTCCCAGGTAAAGTCAGGCTCAGGTTGTTTTGGGCACTCAGATTTTGCACACATTTTAGAACACGAATCTCATTGCCTCATGATTGTCTCACCCATGTTTTCCTGTTAGGTATAAGCAACTGAGGTTTAGGGATTGTGACTTCTCTTGGCTCAGTGTGTTGCTCATTTCTGTAGAAATGCAATGCATATTTGTGAAATTGAATTGAATTAAAATTTAACACATGCTTCTTGGTATCTGCTGAGTCACTGTGGCTGTCTAGGGTTTTCTAATGTCACCTAAGGTGTTTAATTTCTAAGTTCTAGTCCCTGTCCAATTACAATTCATCATTTATATGGGAATGAGAGATCTGGTTCACTAACAGATGCAATTTTCTTCTCCAAGCATTTGTATAGTTACAAAATGTCATCTAACATTACACTAATTCATTAATTAATCATACTTCTTTTTTTTTCCTCAGTGAGAAATAGACCAATTTATTTCAAGGAAATATTTTAATATATGTTGTAAGAAAGGTAAAGATTCAGGTAGTTTCTGATCCTTCTGTAATTAAATTAAAATCTGTATTTAAATAAAATCATGTTATTATAGGAGGTAATAAGGGCTTCAAGAATAATTTTAAAAGGAGAATTCAATATTGATTACATTATTCTCAATAAGGCAGAACTACAAAGGTGTGAGAGAAATTTTTCAACAGAGTTGAATCAATTAGGGACTTTTGCTTGGTTCTCAGGTGGCTAGATAATTGTTATAAACACACCAGTGCTTTCTGATGATGATGTTTTTCCTCTTCATTCTTTCTTATGACCATGAAGTCTCAGACATTTTCTCCAAAAACAATTTCCTTACTTTGTAAAGAAATGGGCATGTCCCTGTTTTCCATCTCTGTTTCTTCTATAGCACCTGTGCATCGTTGCCACTCAAGAACGTCCTGAATATATGGACCACAAGAAGAAGAAAGGGAGTGTGGGTAGGAGTAGGTAAAAATACTTACATTAGCCATGTTACATCATGTAAAAATATGTTACCTTACGTCATAGTTTCATAGCCATGATCCAATATAGATTGATACACTGTAGCATGTTTTATGGACTTTTCTTTAAGGAGTTGAGAGAACAGGTTGTACCATACATGATTCACCCTAATATCCCCCAAAGAAAAAAAAAGAGGAAGACATCGTTTTACATTTTATAGATGAAGAAAATAAGATAGTGAGAGAAGGAACTAATGAATTGATACCTGAAGTGCAGCATGAACATTCTGAGGTTCACACAGAGTTTGTGGAAGAGTAAGGGCAATCCACTGCATTGCCCCAAACACATGAAGTGGTATTAAATTTTTACAATCTTAGACTTCTAATTTCATAAAAATCTTACAGGCAGTGAAATGTTTATCATGAAAACAAATATGTGAATTTTTAAATTATATTATTAATCTACATGGATAAATCCATGTTACCTTTCTGCACAATTATGCCCATGTCCTGTCTACTGTGTTCCAAATAAGAAAGTCAACTAAAAATTGACTAAAAGTCATCTCCAAATAAGAAGTCAGGGTGAGGATGATGTAGCATGCAGCACTTCACAAATGTCCTGAAAACCCTGAGGTCTCTCCTTGGTTTAATGGAGAACAATTTCAAAGTTGGCCTTGTAAAATTCTTTTGACCCTTATCCTCCTCTTTGCTGAAGTGGAATTTCCCTCCCACTGGGAATGGCATCAATGAGGTGACGTGATCCTCATTGCTCTAAGTTGCACTGCTCCAGGGAATGTCTTCCCCATGTAAATTAGATGACCAGCTTTTTCTTATTTTATTGGTCACCACATGAGTTGGGTTATGTGGAAGACTGGTGTGTCAGGGTCACCGGGAGAGGCTAGTAGAGAGCTTTTAGAAACAGCAACTGTGACCCTAATGTGAGAATTCAACAGATGAGGATGAAAATTAAACTGTTATTTAACAAGCACAGAAGGCCTGGGAGATGAAGTTGGAGAGAGTCTGTGATTCTGTGCCAAAGTTACCACAGCATATGGGATTCCTCTGTACAGGGCATTTGTTTCAGGTCTTAGTTTCCAGAAGAAGAAAAATATTCCTCTGAACTTAAAGAAAGCACAAGACTGAAGTTAGAAAATGGTGATTTATTTTAATAAAAGAACAAGTCAGAGAAAGAGTTTTTAATATGATATTTATATTTCCTGATAAATTTCATTAGCCTCCTTGCCTCAAACATACCAAAAAGGTGTGTCATCCAACGTGAGGAAGCCGCTGTCTTCCAGAGTAGGAAGTCATGCCAGCCCACATCCAACCTGGGGAATTATGTGTTGATCTACCTCAATTCCTCCTGATGTTCCAAGTAGGGACCAAGAGAGTTTGCATTCTCAGTCCAAAACAGGGAGAACTTTTCTCTGCTGCTATGAGGCAGCTGGCTTTCACCTTAGGGCAATTGCCCAGCAAGTTCTCAGGAAACACGTAATTGCTGATCACGATGCATTTCATTGTTTGATGAAACACCTTTTGTAGTTAGTTATATAGTTCAGTGTACTTGAGGATGAGTAAAGGCTCAGTGGCAACTCCCCTCCACCCCATTCCTTATGAATCACTCCTATAATGTTGGCTGGTCAGTCCCATAAAGCAGTTGGACATTTGCCTTTTGGGGGAAATTGTGCATTTTCATCTTCTCTGAAGAGAATGAAGGAAGAGCAATATTCATGAACCTAGAAGATGGCTCATGGCAGCAGCTCTGTGGACGTGAGCATTGGGAATATTCAGGCAGACATGATGGCTGCAGGGGTTCTATATGGAATTCTTGGCAAAGCACCGATTCTGCTCTGCTCATTTCATTTTCCCTCAGCCCTCACCTCATTTTTTGGGTCTCAGCACTGTTTCTATTGTCTAAACAGCCGCAGAGGAATTGTAAAGAAGATCTTAGCAGGTCTAGAAGACTCCAGAAGGTCTGGGAGAGAAGATTTCCTGGCTAAGAGAACAGTCTAACTTCCTTCTGCATGAACTAGTCTTCACTTTGAACACTTTGAGAGCACATGAGAGGACAGGCCCTGGGACAGGCCAGATGGATTGCTGCATGGGAAGGTGGCAAGGAGCATGGTGTCCATAAGCCTGAGCAGTTGGTAAGGGCCAGCTTGCCAGCCCAAAAAGGATGCTTAGCACTGAAGAAAGCTCTAGGATGTCTATCTCCCAAGGGGGCATCATGTCCAAAGATCCAGTCAGGCTTTCTAGAAGAAAAGGGATGCAGAGGATTCTCATCAACATGAGGAGGGAACAACAGCAGGGAAGGAAAGGGGTAGCACTTAGAGAGGTTTGGATCAGGCTTAAGCCAAATTTTAAAGACTGGCAGAGATGGACCAGATAAAAAAGCAAGTAAACTGAATTTTCTGGAAAGAGCAGAACTTCAGCAGAAGTTCAGCAGAACTCTCTAACTTAAGTCTTGTGCTTTCTTTATGTCTAGAGGAATATTTTTCTTCTTCTGGAGACAGAGAGACCAAGGTCCTTTGGAGGTTCTGGTGAAGGACCCAAAAGTAGGAGATGAAAACCTGGGTGTAGATCTAAAATGTAAGGGGCAGCCAAATATAATCTGCCAAGGAGAGGGTGGGGCCGTCAAAATGGCCTGAGGCTACTTGAGGTGATAGAGATTTTGAAGCAGTGTAAACTTGAGATAAAAGAATATGTCAGAGGAGCAGCAAGATGGCGGAGGAGTAGGAGACCGATTATCATCAGGTCCCAGGAATTCACCCAGAGAGCTATCAAACTATTCTGAACACCTACAAATTCTACCTGAGATCGAAGAGAAGAAGAGCAGCAATTCTAGGAACAGAAAATTGACCACTTTCTGGAAGGTAGGACGTGCGGAGAAGTGAATCTGAGGCGACGGGAAGATAGACCCCGGGGGGAGGGGCTGGCTGTCGGCAAGGGAGCGAGCAGCGGAGCACAGACTCGGAACTGTTAGAAGTCGGCTCCACTGAGGGACGTCGCCCCAGAGGCCAAGTGGGGAGTGAAACCCCTGCAGGGACAGTGTGGCCTCAGGACCCATGGGGACACAAAAAGACCAGGGGTGTCTGAGCGGGACCGAGCTCCCAGGTCTCAGAGAGAAGCCGGCGGGAGAGACAGAGCTGAGCTGAGGTGTCTCACAGCTCGGGGTTACCTTGGGCTGTGATCTGAAGCGCAGCCGGGCCACTGATCGGTGAGCGGGGACCCCACAGGTGGCAGACCCAGAGAGACTCACCTTTCCCCTCTGGGAGCAGCGGCGTGGGCGCGGCTGCAGGAATCTGCCGGGTTCGGAGATTCTAAACGGGGCCGCGCCAGAGAGAGAGACACTCGGTCACAGGACGGGTGAGCTCGGAGCGCGGCCGGAGACCAGGAGACGGGAGGGACTGCTTTTCTATGAGGTGCGCTGAGGACTGAGGCCCTAGGCTCACGGCTCCTCCGGGTCAGAGACTGGGAGCCGCCATTTTCAGTCCCGTCCTCCAACGAGGTACGGAAAGCGTTCAGGGAACAAAAGCTCCC
>LNAC01001021.1:409532-421178 GCA_002007465.1 Ailurus styani | reverse complement strand
CCTGATGATTCACAGACCTGTACCCCTTGGGCAAATAATAAAAATAAAATTAAAAAAAAGTCACAGAATCATAATTTTAGACTTGGAAATAGTCTTGGTGATCATGTGGTCCAACTTCTTCATGCTATGGAAGGCAAGAGTGACTATCCAAGACTTTTCATTTGGCTTGCCTCATGATTTTTTTGTGTACCTATTTTATATCTTCTACTTGACAGGTCACTGGGGGGCAGCAATGGGGTCTTACTCATCTTTGTGTTCTCCAAGATACCTAATATTACCTATTACACATACTGGATTTACAATAAATGTGGGGTTTTTAGAAGATTTTATTTATTTATTTAACATGGGGCAGGGGGGAGAGCAAGCACAAGCAGGGAGAGTGGCAGGCAGAGGGAGAAGCTCCTGAAGAGCAAGGAACCCTATGTGGGGCTCAGTCCCAGGACCCTGGGATCATGATCTGAGCCAAAGGCAACCACTTAACCGACTGAGTCACCCAGGTACCCCTACAATAAATGTGTTTCAATGGACTTGAGAATTAATTCCAGAGAGATGGATAAAGTAGAAGTAACATTCATAATAGTATTTATTGAGTACATACTCTGTGCCAGGTATTATACCAAAACTTTATAAGAATTATCTCATTTATCACACAATCCTATGAGATAAGCACCATAACTAGTTTTCATTTGCCCCAAATCTCACAGTCAGTAAGTTGTAGGACCTGGGCCAGAATCCAGATTTGTCTGATTCTTGATCTTTCACTTTTAATCATTGTGCTATAATGCAAAGCAATGTGGCGGGAACTCAAACATTATGAATCTGGAAGATGGTTAATAGATGAGAGGCTAATTTTTAATTTTTGAAGAACTTAACAGCTGAGTTTAGAAAGATAGCTTGGGGCTGAATTGTGTAAGGCCTTGAATGCCAGGCATGGTATGAAAAGTCATCTCCCTTCCCCATTTTCCATCTGCACCAGTCTAGATCTTAATGATCTTTTGAGACCCAACTCAAAGACTACTTATTTGTATGAGAACTTCCAGAATCCCCCAAGTCACAATGAATTGCCCTAATTCCATAGTATTTTGTTAATAGCTCTGCTATGATACATATTACTTTCTTTTTTTATTTTTTTGAAGATTTTATTTATTTATTTGTCAAAGACAGACACAGAGAGCGAACAAGCAGGGGAAGAGGCAGGCAGAGGGAAAAGCAGGCTCCCCGCTGAGGAAGGAGCCTGATGTGGGAATCAATCCCAGGACCCTGGGATCATGACCTGAGCTGAAGGCAGCCAAGTAACTGACTGAGCCACCCAGACATTCCACATAATATTACTTTCTTAATGGTACTATTTTGTGGATGTGTCTGTCTTCTTCACATTTTGTAAATTCCTTGAGAGCAGGCATCCTATTTAATTTATGGTTAGATGCCTCTCATTCCTTATTTAGCAACTGATACATAGTAGAGTTCAATAAATGTTAATCAAATTAAATGTTTCAGTGGAAGAATATAGACATGAATAGGCATGATTTCTGCTCTTAAGAGAAGTCAGCAGTCTACTGAGGGAAATAATACATTATTCCATTTGAGTAGGTACACTAGTGACATGTAACAAAGATATAGAATTCAAAATAAATTTAAAAATTCAATAGAAAAAAAACTCATTCATAGTAGTCCCCAAATCTATAAGGCAACTAAGAAGATAGCTAACAAAGATGGACAAGCCATTAGGCATGAAAGTGTGAAATTACACTAAAGGAAAACTTTAAAAATACCTGAAAGTGGAGAAATGTTTGTTAAGAACTGCACAGGGTCTGGGATTTTACCCTGTCTACAAGCTAACACATTGACCTGCCATAGTTTTATGAATTTTGGCAAAAGACATGAGAATTTTGGGTGAGAGATGAAGGTTTTTATTATTCACAGCAAAAGCAGCAGTCAGAGCTTCATATTAATTTGTGTCTGTTCCCAATATCCTCCACATCCCATGAGGGACTTGTAAAGGACCCATGCTGGATTACTGTAAATATAATGGACTGCATTACTGGAAAGGAACAATGAGTTTGCTTTTGTAGAAAGCAGAAGCAAGCTCACTCTTTGTCTGTGGGGAGAGGTTTCCTTATCTCTCAAGGTTGTTCACCTCAAACAACTCAGATAAAGAGTTGTCAGGGACTCACATTGTTTGTATATTCAGCAAGAACATGTAGGGATGCTCAGGGCCCATGGTGGATTTCTCTCTTAACAATACTGCATTCATGCATGGGAAGACTTCGTGTCAGTAAATTAGCAGTTCTCTTCAAATTAATCCATAAATACAATAATATTCCAAACAAACTATTAAAAGGCTCATTTTTTGGTGGACATTGACAAATTGATTACAAAATTTGAAAAGACAGAGATGGGAAATTGGTATATGAAAGATGTGACATTGCAAAGGGGGGAAGAAAGGATGAATAATTTAATAAATATGATTGACAATTGATCTCCCTTATGGCAAAAATTGAGATCCATGCTTATGCAAAACAAAGTCTAGATCTATAAAAACCTAAGGTACACAACCCAAAATTTAAACCAAATTAAAAATATAGACAAAAATCATAATGTCCTCATAGCAGAGAAGAATTTCCTGAAGAACTCACAACTTTTGAAGAAAAAGATTGATACATTGGGTTTCATAAAGATTGTATAATAAAAGACATAAAGTTTAAGTCAAAAGACAAGGAATAATTTGTACACACTTTTTGGAAAATTAGTTGGCTGTATCTACTAAAGCTGAACACATGCATGTCCTATGACCAGAAGCTTCACTTTGAGATATATGCTCAAGAAAAACACATATGTATGTTCATTAAAAGACATGGGTAAGTATGCTTGTAACAGCACTATTTGTTATAACCCCAAACTGGCAAAAACCCAAATGTGCCATCAACATCAGACTTAATACATAGTGTTACATTGAAATGTGATACATGAAGGAGAACAAACTAACTACAAAAACACATGACAACATAGATGAATCTCATAAAACTAATACTGAGCAAAAGAAGCCAGACACACAGAATATATAGTGAAGTACCTAAAATACAAAAGAGATAAAACTGTCAGGAGAGTGGTTAACATCCTTGGGCATAGTCACTGAAAGGGAGCACAAGAGAGGCTTCTGGGAGGCTGCTCATGTTATGTGTCTTGATCTGGGGGCCAGTTATATGGCTGTCTTCATTTTGTGAACATTCATGAAGATGTATACTTAAGATGTGTCCATTTTTTCAGTATGTATACTACACTTAAATAAAATGTTTTGAAAACCTGTCTTAATAGTATATTTTCTTATACGTGATTCTCACCAGTTGAGTTGCATGTGTACCAAAAGTCATTTTTTCCTCAAGCAGGCTTATTCCAGTTACACACACTTGTTGTAAACCAACAAAATATGAACGCAGAAAATTTTTGCAAGATATATTATAGACTAATAATTAGGCTACAGAATATGTAAATCACCCATAAGAAGCAACACTAAAAGACAGGCAAAAGAAAGATGGGTAAAGTATATCAGAAGGCAATTCATTTGAGGAAATACGTATGTCCAGAAAACCTATAAAAAATGCTAACCTTGGGTGCCTGGGTGGCTCAGTGGGTTGAGCATCTGCCTTCAGTTCAGGTCGTGATCTCAGGGTCTTGGGATGAGTTCCTCATGGGGCTCCCTGCTCAGCATGGAGTCTGCTTCTCCATCTGCCTCTCCCCCAGGCTCATACATGCTTTCTCTCTCTCAAATGGGTGAAATCTCTTTAAAATAAAATAAAATAAAATACTATGATTCTGGAAGGTTTTTTGTTTTTAAAAAACATGCTAACCTCATGAAATAATCTGGGAAATGCATTCAAACACCAGGAAGATGCTCATTTTCACCCATTAGACTGGTAAAAAGAAATCTGTAAATTCTTATTTGCAAGAATGAGGGTAAAATGGAAACTCTTCTACATTCCAGATATGAAGGTAAATTTGTTCAATTACTAAAGTAAGCTATTTGGCAATCTAGTAAGTTTGAAGATACACATACTCTGTCATTTAGCAATTTCACTTCCAGAAGACATGTCTATAGAACAATAGGAAGCTATAATATCGTAGGAAGCAATAATATCAATTGCATCAATGTTTGTAATAGGAAAAAAGGAAACAATTTAAGTATCCACAAGAATGGCAATCTATAAATAAACTATAGGATATTCATAAAATGGAATATTATATATCAGTTAAAATGGTTGTATATATCTTACAGTATAAACAAGGGTAAATCTAAACAATCATAATGTTGGGTGAAAAGAGCAAGTTGTAGAAGGTTATACACAGTGTGATATAATGTGTTGTGATTCAAAAATCATTAAAAAACAACAAATTATTAAATAAATGCTATAAGATGATGGGATAACCAGTTGAGGAAAAAATTAAGCTGATTTTTAAAAAAAGATTGATGTATTTATTTTAGAGAGAGAAGGAGGGAGAGAGAATCTCAAGCAGACTCCATGCTAAGCAGGTAGCCTGTCACAAGGCTCAATCTCATGATCCTGAGATCATGACCTGAGCCAAAATCAAGAGTTGGATGCTTAACCAACTGAGCCATACAGGAGCCCCAAGCTGATTTTTATATAACAACTTGTAGTATAAATTCTAGAATGATCAAACATTTTTTCAATTAAAAAATTTTATTCAAGTAATCTCTGCACCTAACTTGGGGCTCAGACTAACGACCCCAAGATCAAGAATCACATGCTCATCCAACTGAGTCAGCCAGGGACCCCAGAAGGATCAAATATTTAAATGTAAATAAGAACAAAAAGAACTAGAAGCAAATGAGTAAATATTTTAATCATCTCAGGGTGTGAGCAGTCTTTCAGAGCATGGCAGGAAAGGGGGAAAAACCCAGAAAATAATTCATTTAACAAATCTTCATCTTGTGCACAATTCTAGATACTTGGGGGTCAGTGAACAAAGTAGAGATCTTTGTCTTCATGGACTTTACATTTCAATGGGGGAAGACTGAAATAAAACAATAAACTTAGTAAGTAGATAAGTTGTACAGTGTGTTAGCAATGAAAGCAGAGCAGAGTAAGGCAGATAGAATAGGGATGGACAAGTTGCAGTATTAAATAGGATAGTTCAGGTAGGCCTCATTGAAATAGTGATATTTGAGCCTTGAAGGAGGTGAGAAAGTTTACCCAAATAGATATCTTGGAAAAGAGCACTCCTTCCAGAGGTACACTGCAAAGGACTTATTGCAACAGTGAGCCTGGTGTGTTTGAGGAACAGTAGGGTGACCACAGGTGTAACAGAGTGAGTGATGAAGTGAGCAGATGAAAGGGTCAGAGATATAACGGAGAGCCAAAAAATGTAGGGCTTTTGTAGGGACTTTGGCTCTTCCTCTGAGTGGAACCGGGTATCTTTGCAGGATTTTCAGCACAGAAGGACCATGATGTGATCTATATTTTAAAATTATCGCCTTCATTTTTGTGCTAAGATGCACCATAGGGGATCAAGGTTGAAAGCAGAGAGATATTTTGGAAGGCTATCCCTGTTATTCAGATGATGTATGATGGTGGATTAGACCTTATATGTAGCAATGAAGATAATGAGAAGGGGTTGAATTTTGAATTCATTCTGAAGTACAACCAAAATGACTTTCTAATTGATTGAATGTGTAGTAGGAGAGAAAGAGAGGAACTGAAATGATGTCGAGATTTTTGGTCTGAGCAGAAGAGCTGATGGACTTGCCATCAATTCTGATAGAGAAGTCTATAGGAGAAAAAGATTAGGAGCTCAGTCTGGACTTTTTTTTTTAAATGTAGGCTCCATGTTGGGCTTGAACTCACCACCCTGAGATCAAGACCTGAGCTGAGATCAAGAATGGGATGCTTAACCAACTGAGCCACCCAGGCACCCCTGTCAGGGATATTTTGAGTTTGAGAAGTCTATTAGACATCTGAGTGGAGGTGCTAAGTAGGTAGTTGAATATATTAGATTGTAGTTTGGGATAACTGACCTAGTCTGCAGACATGAATTTGGGAGTTGTCAACATAGAAATGGTTCTACAGATACTGGACTGGAAGAGACTACCACGGGAGTGTGAGTAGGCTGGAAAGAAGAGGAATTGGGAGCCATAAAAAAAGAATGAAATCTTGCCATTTGCTACAATGTGGACGGAGCTAGAGGGTATTATGCTAAGCGAAATAAGGCAATCTGAGGAAGACAATTATCATACGATCTCACTGATATGTGGAATTTAAGAAACAAGGCAAAGGATCACAGGGGAAGAGAGGAAAAAATGAAACAAGACAAAACCAGAGAGCGAGACAAACCATAAGAGACTCTTAATCTTAGGAAACAAACTGAGGGTTGCTGGAGGGGAGGGGGGTGAGGGGATAGAATAACTGGGTGATGGACATTGGGGACGGTATGTGTTGTAATGNAGGGGAAGAGAGGAAAAAATGAAACAAGACAAAACCAGAGAGCGAGACAAACCATAAGAGACTCTTAATCTTAGGAAACAAACTGAGGGTTGCTGGAGGGGAGGGGGGTGAGGGGATAGAATAACTGGGTGATGGACATTGGGGACGGTATGTGTTGTAATGAGCACTGGGTATTATATAAGACTGATGAATCACAGGCCTGTACCCCTGAAACAAATAACACATTATATGTTAATTAATTGAATTTAAATAAAAATAAGATAATTAAGTTCTGGGGCTGTAATGTACATCACTGTGGCTATAGTTAATAATATCGTATGTGTATTTGAAAGTTGGTAAGAGAATAAATCGTAAAAGTTCTCATCACAAGGAAAAAAATGTGTAACTATGTTTTGTGATGGATGTTAACTAAACTTACTATGGTAATCACTCCACAATATGTACATATATCAAACCATTATATTGTACACCTAAAACTAATACATTTTTAAATGTCAACTATAGCTTAATATAAATAAATGAATTAATAAATAAGGGGAAAAAAGAAGAGAATTTGGGATTTTGTCTGCAGGCACTCTCATTTTAAGAGGTCTTAGAGAAGAGAGGAAGCCAGTAAAGGAGACTGAGAAGGAGCAGCCATTGAGATTAGAGAACAGGAGAGTGTGGGGTCCTGGAAGCCAAGTGAAGGAGGAGCTCATCCACTGTGCCAAATGTTGCTGCTAAGTCAAGTAAGATAAAGAAAGTAACCAAACATTGGGTTGAAAAATGTGGACATTATTCATGACCTCAACAAGATAAATTTCAGTAGAGTGGTAGAGGTGGACCCCTGATTGGAATGTGTTCAAATGAGATTAGTAGGTGAAAAATCGTTAACAGTAAATAGATACAATTACAAAGGAATGATGGAGTAGTCCAAGGGGACATCTCGGGGAAGAACATTCCTGACAGATGGAACAGACACTAAAAAGGCCCTAGGCGACAGTGAATGTGGCTTGTTTGAGGAACAGTAGAGAGGCAATAGCTGTGACAGAGTGAGGTGGAGAGCAGGCAGAGAGGGTAGTGGGCTAGGAAAGGATGGTCATCTGGGGCTCCCTCTTGACACCAGATTGATGTAGGTAGAATGAGGAATTCAGTCTTAGACCAAGAACATTGGTTCAAACGATGCCTTCAAATATTGCACATAGGAATGTATATCATGTATATCTGTAAAAGAGATTTTCATCAAAAGGGAGCAAAGAAATAGGATGATAGCAGGTGGGGGAGTGAAGTCAAGAGAACGTATATGTAAAATAATGCATATATAACATATATATATGTATATATATACATATATATATATATGAAGATAAGATATAATAGCGTGATTGTATCCTGATAGAAATGACCTAATATAGAGCACAACATTGATGATGTTGGAGATAAAGGGGAGAAAGATGGTAGTGGTATTGTTGAATTGGTTTGAGAGAAAGAAATCTAGTGGGAAAAGAGAGGCCGGCTTTAGAGGAGTGTCTGGAAATATTATATTAGTTTGCTAGGGCTGGCAAAACAAAGGACCACAGACTGGGTGGTTTAAAGAACAGAAATTAACTTTTTAAAGATTGCATTTATTTAATTTAGAGAGAGAGAGAGAGAGAGAGAGAGAGAGAGCAGGGAGGAAGGGCAGAGTGAAAGGGAGAAAGAATTTCAAGCAGACTCTGTGCTGGGCATGAAGCCTGATGTGGGGCTCGATCCCAGGACCCTGAGATCATGACCTGAGCCAAAACCAAGAGTCAGACATTCAATCAACTGTGCTACCCAGGTGACCCTAAACAAAGAAATTAATTTTCTCACAACTACAGAGGCTAGAGGTCTGAGATCAAGATACCTGCAGTTTGGTTTCTGGTGAGACCTCTCTCCTTGTGTATCAGGAATTGTCCCTGTGTTTTTAGTCTGTGTTATCTGTGCCCTAATCTCTTAGAGAGATACCAGTCATACTGAATTAGGGTCTACCAATATAGCCTCATTTCACCTTAATTACTTCTTTAAGAAATAGAGTCACATTCTGAGATACTGGCATTTAGAATTTCAACGTATGTATTTTGGGGGATATAATAACTCAGCCCCAAACAATCATATATGATATCAACAGGAAGGCCATATATACAGATGTAGGTGCTGGTGAGTGAAGCAATATGGTGATAGGAGTCTGTGGAATTATGGTTTAAATTTTCTGGTGAAATAAGAAGCATGTGAAGAGTTGGGATGCTGAGGTGGTGTTGGAAGTAAGGGACAGGATATTTATAGAGTGATTTATTGGTAGCAGTAAGGGCCTGATTGACATTTGTGGTCATGAATTTAAACTGCAATTAGTCATGTGGTTGTGTATTTTCCTCCAGCGAGGTTTAGCTGTGTAAATGAGGGACTATAAGGACTGGGCATGACATTTGAACTAGGGAAGAAGGGGAGAAAAGACAATAAGGGAGTTAGAGATGGTGAAAATATGGTAGGACCGATGGACTGGAGATTCTGGTGAAGTTGAAGGACAGTGGGGTCTGTATACCAAAGGGAGTGAGCTGGAAAAAAAGTAGGTGATAGTCATGGAAAGGGATGTTTGAAATTGAGATTACAGAGGGGTTGCTAAAATTGCTGTGACAAGGCCTAGGGTATAGCCATGTGAGTGAATATCTGAGGTGGGGTCAAATACAATGTCACAAAGGAGAAATATTCAAGGAACTAAAGGAATCAGTGGGTCAGAATAATCATTCTTGAGCTCACTGGAAATTAAGACAGGACTACTACCATTGAGAGTGACTGTGCTCCAGGAGCTAAAACCTTTGAGAAATTGTGGGGCGGGGATGAAGTTTGGTAGATGACAACAAAAATGAAGGCTATTTGGTGATAGGCTGTCAAAAACTAGAGGTTTTCAGGGATGTGGAATAGGAACGGTTTAAAGACAGCAATGAGAAGCAAGGAAGATTTGACCTTCAGGATCTGCAGTACAATGGTGGTGGGAGAGAAAAATCATCTGCTCCCCTTGAGTGGACTTCAGGGGACACAGAATCCTCTGTGAAAGTTCTCAGGAAAGAGACTGATTTCTGTTAGGGGAAGACAATGATGGGCACATTCAGAGAAGAGGTTGGGGATATAGAGGAATTACTGAGGGTGCATTGTGTTTTAGGGTAGGAGAGGGGTGTGAGAAGTGAACTAAAAAGGGGATGTAGTCACAGCCTTATGGGGGTTAATATGCAGCAGTTGAGGCGTATTGTGGGGATCTTGGAGTTCTTTTGGTAACTAGCACAAATGGGGATAAACATCATTTTTAGATGAGTTCTGATGTATTCAAGGCAGTTAGAGTCAAGATAAATTTTGAAGTCTGGGCTACAGAAGGATGGGTGTGTGTCTGGGACTTCCTCTTTACCCCCAAGTGATGTGGAAGTTCAGTCTTATACCTAGAGCACTGGTCCATACAGTGTTCCATATTTTTCCTAGGAACAGAGATCATATAAATCTGTAATGATAAAAAAATTATCTAGGAACTACACTTCACATTCAGGATAGGACTACCCCTGGGGAAGTGGCGGGTGAATGGACATGGGGTGAGGGTCAAGGGAACCTAAATTTTTCTTTACTGTTTTTATTCTTAAAAAGAGGAGTAAATATATGCAAATGTTAACAATATTCAAATCTGAGTGGTGGAAACACTGGTGTTTATTATATTTAATGCCTGGGACAGTACAGGTTCTCAATAAATATCTGTTGAATAAGCGTGGCTTTCTGCTTTAAAAGTTTCTCCAACAAACATACAAAACTCTCAAATTAACACAAAATGCTGTAAGAGCATAGAAAAGGGAATGAATAGAGAGAGGTGGGGAGGGCCTGAGAAATCCTTGTGAAGAGAGTGGGTGCTGATCTATGTAGAGTATCTTTACCACCATACATGAGCCATATGCAAATATGGGATACAAACTAAAGACATAGTCTTATCTCCATCTTACCTTAATGCTCTAAGGTACTTGCTGAATATCCAGAAAGTGACCTGGAACTTTTGGTCTTTTCAAATAACTACTGGTTCCTCACTTTTCTCCCCCAACATGGACACTGGGTGGTGCTGCTGTCCAAAATTTCTGCTCTATCATGGATGTATTACCTCAATTTATAGACAGGTACTTACCCAGTCTCCTGTGGGACAAGCAAAGTGCTAGGAATTGGGGAGATAAAGATGAATAGCCTCAGTTGATCCTCCTGTGATTACCCTACTGGCAACTACCATGTTCAGTGGCTGAGAAAATGTGACTTTTACACAGGAGAGCACCACTGTTACAGAAATGTTCAGCTGTGGGGGTGAATGACTCTGAACTGCCCACCCTCTCAATGAGCTCCCCTCCTCCACGACCTGGCCGAGGATTAGAACAGATGCCACCGAGCATTGCTTGCAAACCATTGTTTGGTTATCACCGTGTACTTAGGCGCTATGGCTATAAAAAGCAAGTTTCAGATGTTGGAAGCTAACTGGGCAAGAAAGAAGTGCTTGCTTATATTGTGGCTCCAATTATCTTGGAGGAGTGAGTAAACTTGGGAAGGAGGGAAGTGGATCCTCAGCAAGAAAATAGTGGGAGAAACCGGGGAGGCAGGCAGGCGATCCCTTGGCGAATCAGAGAAGGCTTGGACAGGGTCTGGGGAGGTGGCTCCAGTATGACGTCATCTAGACAATGATGCAGGGGAGAGGTCCTGAGTAGAGGGGAGACAGTGGAATCAAGCCTGTAATACGAAAGTGGGGGGGGGCGGGAGAGGGGCGAAGAGGGGGTCCCTCAGCCAATCAGAGGTGGTTGGGGCAGGGTCCGGGGCAGGGCCTGCTCTGCAACTTACAACTGCAGGATTCCGGGCGGGAAGGTTAACCTTGTCCAGTGTGCGGAGTGGCTTTGGTCCAGTGGTCAGACTTTCAACCCTCTTCAAGCCATCAGGTGAGGACCGGCGGTCCCGGCGGAACCAGAAGACTGTGGGGACAGGAGGGCGCAGCGGCTGCGGGGCGGATAGGGTTGGTCTCTCGGAACCTGGTGGGGCCAGGTCGGTACTGGCGTTTTCTAACTGCGCCTCCTGGAGAGTCTGCGCCTTTGTCTTCTGCGGCGCCGCCTTCTGTGCGTTGCCGCGTCCTCCCGGGGTGGGTCCATGGAAGGTCCGAGGGGCGGCCCCTCAGAGAGGCTCCTCCGCC
>LNAC01001021.1:368434-409183 GCA_002007465.1 Ailurus styani | reverse complement strand
AAAAAAAAAAAAAAAAATTTTAAAAAAAAAAAAAAAAAAAAAAATGTAAGCAAACCGCTCGTGACAAAATGGCCCATGCGCCCACCCTTTTATGATATTTGTTAGCACCTGTATCCCTACCTTGGAAATTGCTTCTGATCCCTCATCAGAGGAGGGTCTTAGGGTTACCTCGACGGAAGGGAAGCATGTTCAGGACTTCTGACCGCTTGGGAGTCTCTCCATTCTACTCTGGCCACTAGACCTGTCTTACCCCTACTAGGGTGGGTCCAGGCACGCGCCTGAGAGCACTGTTTTCCCATCTCTGGGGTCTCCTATTGTCCCTTCTTGACAAATACGAATGGTCACAGAGCACCTCATCTCCTAAGCTAGCCGTTTGCAGAGAAAATATGGTGAAATATAAATCACCTCTCTTTATTTACCCCGTTCTGCTGATCTGATCCTAATTAGCTGTGTCTTCTTACAGCATTTACAAACCAGTGCCATAAGGAGCTAGTATGAGACATGTAATTAGTTAGGATCAGGTTAAATCCCGTCTCTCTCTTATTGTGGATTCTTAATCTACTGTCTTTGGGCAGATAAGATAGAAAGAAACTAGTACAACTTTTTAACCACCCTTTTTTGTGTGCTGCTCATATCCCCCAGGGAAAAGTGCCCCCCAAAACTAATTAGAAAGTGAAGATGCTCAAATAGTGCTATCTCCTGTGACAAATTCATCAGCTGGTTAAACTCAGTCCTTATTTTTAATTCTC
This sequence comes from Ailurus styani, assembly GCA_002007465.1. NCBI lineage: Eukaryota > Metazoa > Chordata > Mammalia > Carnivora > Ailuridae > Ailurus > Ailurus styani. The sequence goes on along the minus strand of LNAC01001021.1, from coordinate 408,434 downwards.
TCCCTATCTTCTCATGTGTTTCTATCACCTTTATTTTACCTTTGCTGTGATTTTAAGAGTCAGACATATTGACTCCAGTTTCTAGAGCATCTTGGTTTCTTACATTCTGATTCGGTGGCATTTACTGCTTATCAGAAATAGGGTAATGACGTGGAATAAAAAGTATTCTAATAAAAACACAACATTTCTAAGATCTGCTGCTTGTTTCCTATAGAAAATCAGTAGGTAAAATACACATTAATATTAAATGTGAGAATTTTGGCTGTTACTCCTTAGTCTGATAATAGTTCTACCAGATAGGTTTGTTAAATGTTTTTTTTTCAGTCTTTCTTTTAGTCAAATTGAGTGATAAGCCAGATTTGTCTGAAGTGGAGAAGTTTGACAGGTCAAAACTGAAGAAAACTAATACTAAAGAAAAAAATACTCTTCCGTCAAAGGAAAGTAAGTCATGGAAGCTTTCTTGTTGAGACAAACAATGGTGAAAATTGATAGGTTCAGTAAATAAACTCTTGTAAATTTTGCCGCAAAGTAAGCAATAATTAAAGTATCAGTGTATTTAGTGCATTATCTAAAAATATCAAATATTTGCTTTTTACCTGGCTTATATGAGTGGTTCTTACAAAACAGGCCCCAGTAATAATGGGAGAATTTTTTAAAACTATTTTTTTGGTTGTTGAAAAATTACTAAAAGCCACATTAAAACCAATCAGTATTATAAACATCTTAGTTTTGTCCAATTTTTGGTTATTTGCCATTTTTATACATGTAAAAATTTGAGTCTGTGCTATATAGCACTAAAGAGATATATAAAAGTTGTGGTTTTAACCTTCTCTACCTGATGACAAGCTGAGGTGAGAGACCCAATTTAGCTCCTGGGCATACTCTGGTCTCCCAGGGATCAAGGGATCCGTTTTGCCTTCCTGACTTACAGTCTACTAGAGAAACTCCAAACTGAGAGGCACATTTTTTCATGTCAGCATTATTTGAAAGTTCCAAAGTTAGTCAAAATTGTCTGAAATGCTCTATCTTTCTAATTGTATAGGGATAGATACATCTGAAGAAAATGCTTCAGTTCCTCTTCATTCTTAAAATAATATATGGAAAAAATGACAGTATCATAGATCTGTCTCTTAAATGGGAAAAAAACCCAGCAGTTGATGTAGATTCTAATGAACATTCAGGTAGTACACACACACACACACACACACACACACACACACACACACATCTGTAAGCAGGTACAGTAGCCTTCACTGAGTTGGAAAAGTGCCTTTGGGTAAGAAACTGAACTTAATCTTAGAAAAATACCTTCTTAATGATTTTTTTTATGTTTGTTTTTTTTCCCCAGCTATCCAGCAGGAGAAAGAGTGTGTTCAAACTTCGTAAGATGGGAATCTCCTCCTAAGAGCAGTTTTCAACAATGCCTGAGTGTGGCGGTGTGGGGCTTGTTTTTTTTGTAAACCTATGTGCTTGTAGAGATTTTAGTCACCTTCCGATGCTTCACACCCATACTCCCTGGCTAAGAGGTCAGGAGTAGCCAATGTTCCCTTATGTTCATTTTTAAACTTCCATTGGTACATAAACTCCAGCTGGCAAATGTTGTTCATAATCTCACCATTGATGACCTTTGTGTGTGTAGTCCTTCCACCCCCTACAGGATAAGCTACTTTTCATCTTCTGCAATGGGTGTCTCCATTGCTCCATAATCTTCGTGAAGGGGCATGGGTTGCAGCTTTTCATAGTTTATTTTCATTTCTAATGTAGCAATAAAATAATAAATAAAATCAATATGTTGAGGCTCCTGTGGTTCATTCCTAATGGTCTTCTAAGGACCAAGTACGAAGAGTACTCTTTTCAACCAAATAAAAATGGCTGCAGGAAAGATACTTTGCCAGATCATTCACATGGAATAGGCTCTCCACTGTCCAGGTGCAGTGGGTCCTGACTTAGTGATGCTAGGTGCTTTTTCCTTAGAGTTAGAAGAAGAGGTCACGTGGACTAGCCCCCTTGTCTCAGAAATGAAGAAATGAAAACATCTGAAGTGATCGTCTAAGGTGAATAAGAGCTGGAATTCTAGCTGGGCTCTCTTGCTTTCTCAAAGGTGCTTTTAAAGTAATGGAAGGGGTTTCCCAAGGCTGGTGATGGATGCAGAAGGGCATTGGTGGCGCATGCTAGCACACACTGTGTTAGCACATCACATGTTACTACTGAGCAGAAACTCAGATATCTAGTACCCGCTGATGACCCACAGCATTGAACATCTGGTCTCCTTGTCCTGAACAAAATTCACTATATATTTTTTAAGATTTTGTTTATTTATGACAGAGAGAGATAGTGAGAGAGGAAACAGAAGCACGGGGGAGCTGGAGAGGGAGAAGCAGGCTCCCCACTGAGCAGGGAGCCTGATATGGGGCTTGGTCCCAGGACACTGGGATCATGACCTGAGCTGAAGGCAGACACTTAACTGCTGAGCCACCCAGGCGCCCCCAAAATTCACTATCTTAATGAACCAAGTATTTGGTATTCATGGTTGGCATAAGTGTTATGGACTGAATTGTTCTCCTCCACCTCCAAAAAAATTCATATGTTGAAGAGATAACCCCCGATGTGACTGAATCTGGGGATAGGGTATTTAGGAGGTAGTTAAGGTTAATTGAGGTCCTAAGGGTGGGACCCTGATCTGCTAGAACAGTGGCCTTAAAAGAAGAGGTTGAAGCACCAGAGGTCTCTCTCCTTGCCATGTGAGGACACACGGGAGTGACCATCTGCAAGACAGGATGAGAGTTTTCAGCAGAAACTGATCCTGCAGGACCTTGTTCTGGGACTTCTATCCTCTGGAACTGTGAGAAAATAAATTTCTATTGTTTAAGCCACCCAGTCTATGGTATTTTGTTATGGCAACTCAAACTGATTAATACAATAAGGAATACATATAAATAGGCAAGCTCTGATACCTGCCCTTAAACAATACTTTCATTACTTAAAATTTATAAGAACTAATCACCTATGCTCCCATCTATTAGAAGTATCAACATTTGAGTGTATGACAATCCAGACTGGTCTATTAATATTCATATATTTTCCTACAAAAAGCAATTATGTAGTCTGTACATATTTGCAACCTCAAGTATTATCTTCCTTCTAAGTACCCTCCTTCTAAGGGGCTGACATCCTTAAATAATCACTGGATTTATGGGAAGTGGACGCTGTCTTCAATAACAAGCTTCAGTAAGTAAAACGGTAGTTGGGTTAACTCTGATCAAATGTCAGTTAGGAAAAAAAAATGTCAGTTAGGTAACACAATCACAAGGCTTAGCGTAGCCAGAAGATTTGAGAGTTTGAAGTAACCACATTGGTCATCAATACATTACCTCTTGCCTGAATAATTATCTGGCAGAGTCACTCAGCTTCTTGCTGTGACAGGCTGCTTACACTGTGCCCAAACCTGACTTCCTATAGCTTCTATCCAATAGTCCTAGGACTGCATGCTGGAGACCCAAACAGTGTAGTTGTCCCTCCTCAAATATTTGAAGTCAGCTGTTGTATGCCTGCCTCCGTACCTCCAAGGTTTCTCCTGATGACATTTCCCTTATCCTTTGAATCCAACTTACATGAATGGGGAACATCCTGTTTGCTGGTGTGCTCAAGTTTGCTCATGATGAGATCTCTTTGCATCCTGATTCTGTTATCCAACACATTTGCTCTCCTTTCAACATTGCTATTTGCAAATTTGAGAAACATACTGTACATCCATGATAGCTTCAGCAACCTCTGCATTTGCATATCATTTAGGCTGCATTTGCACATGATTAGGATTATTTCAAAGGGCCTGACAGAAAGAATGAACCTTGTCAGGTGACCTGGGATTGGCTAATAACCCATTGTTCAGTTGCAGCTGTTAATAGCCATTTCATTAACATTGATTCTATCCTGAGCAGTGTTTAAGTGTTAGGCTGAGATGACAGGTACATGGTGGCAGGTGAAAGACATAGCAGCTAAGTGCATACTCATACAGACATGAGATGGGAAAAACAATTGCTCACCTAGAGTAGTTTTACTCAGCTTTTCTTTTCTTTTCTTTTCTTTTCTTATCTTTTCTTTTCTTTTCTTTTTTCTTTTCATAGGCTCCATGCCCACTGTGGAGCCCTAAGCAGGGCCTGAACTCAGAATCCTGAAATCAAGATCTGAACTGAGATCAAGAGTAGGACACTTAACAGACTGAGCCACCCAAGTGCCCCCTAGCGTTTCTTAAATATATAATGTGGGGCAACCCCTCTACTTACTAGATTCACTTGCCTAACAAGAGCCATAATTTTCCCTTAATAAATCCACTAATAGGGATTGAGATTTAGGGTCCTGAACAAACAAGGGAGGAAAAATATATAACACACCTATTTTCTCCTCAGTCTCTAAGGGTGAACACCCAGGAACACTTACTCGTTCACACTTATCACCTACTCCCAAAATTCACTATCTTTTTTTTTTAAAGATTTTATTTATTTATGACAGAGAGAGATAGTGAGAGAGGAAACACAAGCATGGGGGAGCTGGAGAGGGAGAAGCAGGCTCCCCACTGAGCAGGGAGCCTGATATGGGGCTTGGTCCCAGGACACTGGGATCATGACCTGAGCTGAAGGCAGACACTTAACTGCTGAGCCACCCAGACACCCCCAAAATTCACTATCTTAATGAACCAAGTATTTGGTATTCATGGTAGAATATTTTCACTAGTTTATTAGCAGTAGAATGACCTGATCCTTGAAGGTTTGACAAGACACACCCATGGGAGTCAGGCCATTTGGGACCATAGCGCATTGATGACCTCTATTTCTTCAATTCTTTGATTCAACTTCTATAACTGGTTTGTTTTATAATTTGCTTGGTTCAAATTTTAAACTGTTTTGCATTCATACATGTAGAAATGTTTGCGTGTGTCATCAAAAATTCCAAAAGGGTTAGGGTTTTAATTTTAAAATATTTTCCATTTATATTGATAGCTTTTCTCTCCTTAAGGAGGTTTCTTAGAGAATTAGGTTAATATATATTTTTCATCCAATAGCTCTTATACATATTAATATTAACATTTAAAGTATTTTTAGGATCCAAGTATTGATAAGAAAGTTTTAAACACGCTACATGTTTAAGAATTTAAAACTGTTTCTGTAATCATTTCTGTATATGTTCTGATTTTGGAGATGGTGGTTTTGCCATTTCTTTCCCAAATTATGGAGAGTTCTTATCAGAACTGAAGACACTGGTTAGTAAACAGGGTCTGTTGATTGTTCTATGTCACAGATTTTCTGTTCAAGCCATAGTGGCCACCAAGTATATTATGGATTAGAGGTGAAATGGCCAATTTGTGGCAAGTCATAGTGCTGGCGGTATAACTTTGGTTGTGAATGTCCCACTCTCCCAAGGGATTAAAGTTGACATTCCACAATTTAGAGATCTGAGTGATATATTTTTTAAAAGATTTATTTATTTGAGAAAAGAGGAGAAACAGAGAGAGAGAGAGAGAGAGAGAGAGAGAGAGAGAGAACATTTCACGTAGGAGGGAGGAGCAGAGGGAGAGAGAAAGAATCTCAAGCAGACACCCTGCTGAGGGGGAGCACCACAAGGGGGTAGATTTCACCACCCTGAGATGATGACCTGACTATAAATCAAGAGTCAGACACTGAACCAACTGAGCTAACCAGGCAACCCTGAGTGATATTTTTTTAAAGTTCTTATTATCTAGGCACCAGTCAGCTGCTATTCTCAGAAGTCCTTTTGCTCTTTGTGGCATCTTACAAGGATTTTCTACTTGAAGTCCCAAGAAGTTTAGAGGGCACCAGATTTCCCTCTTTGTCCGATGTGATGTCGAGCTCAAGGGTATGCAGTCACAAGTGACACTGCCTGGCATAGAGACTCGCTTTTTGTCCAATCAGACACGGAGGTTGCATTTTGTCCAATCAGATATGGAGGTTGTCCATGACGTCAGGAAATACAGTAGCCATAAATTGGCCAGCGCCCCTCAGTGGCCGCCATTTCTCCTTCCTTCCGAGCTGTTGGAAAGCTGAGCCTCACATGGCGGAGCCTGGCTGTGAGACCCCCCTCTGAGGAAAGCCTGGGCACCGAGAAGCCCACGGCAGCGGACCCGAAGAGCCCGAAGCAGGAGCCGCCTAGGCGCCAATGCCATCGCCGTCGCCGCCGCCACCGCTCCCATGACAGTTTCGCCACCTACTTCCCCAGGGTTCTGAAGCAGGTTCACGAGGGCCTGAGCCTCTCAAAGAAGGCCGTGAGCCTCTTGGATTCGTTCGTCAACGACATCTTCGAGCGCATCGCCGATGAAGCCTCTCGCCTGGCCCGCTCCAGCAAGTGCACCACCATCACCTCCAGGGAGATCCAGACAGCTGCACGCCTGCTGCTGCCCAGGGAGATTGGCAAGTTCGCTGTGTCTGAGGCCAACAAGGCCATCATCAGGTACACCCTCAGCCAATGAGCTGCCTCCGGATCGCCTGACCACCTCGCAAACCAAAGGCTCTTTTCAGAGCCACCTCACACGGCACAAAAAGACCTGTAGCTCTAAAAAGTGGGACACACGCTATAGTTTTTGTCCTTGGGGCATGCTGCGGATAGTTAAAGCACTTTTTTCTCTCTCTGCCACTCCCCCTGCATGTTCTCTCTCTGTCAAATAAAATCTATAAAGAAAAAAAAGGGGGACATCTGGGAGGCTCAGTTGACGCTCTGTTGAGCTCAGACGCTCAGCTGAGCATCTGCCTTCTGCTCAGGTCATGATCCCAAGGTCCTGGGATTCAGTCCCATATAGGGCTCCTTGCTCAGCGAGGAGCCTGCTTCTCCCTCTTCTCCCTGCTCATGCTTTCTCTTGCTATCTCTATTTCTCTCTCTTTGTCAAATAAATAAATAAAATCTAAGAAAAAAAATAAAGTGTTTTTTACCATGAACAAAACATGATCAGCTCTACTTTAATATATATTTGAGTACAGTTTATTCCTTGGGCAATTGTGGAGTCTACTTAACCATGCCACATTTCTTGACTTTCCCAAGCACTCATTTCTGTTAGATATTTCTGTAGGTCAGCCTCAATGGGGGTTATTTTTGTTATAATGATGTTTATCCTTTTCGTTCTCATTCTCTCATGAGCCTCTGGTGAATTTTCCAGAGGTTCCTTATGGGTGATAAGGCAACAGATAAAGTGCAGAAGCTGATATAAGAATCCATCTGACTTCTGTTAGGGGAGTTATTGAAGAGTTTTTAAATATCTGAAGCAACATCAATCTCCTCTGTGCTTTTATAGGAAAAAATATTTTTCATATGCATTTGAAATTTCTGTTAACACAATATAATGGGTTCTTATTACGATTTTAAATGGATTCTGCAATAAATTCACGAAAATTTCTGTCATGTTTGTACAGAAAATATTGGCAGATATTATTTACATAATAGCTTCGGTAGTTCATCTTTGTTTATTTTTTGTTTGTTTTGTTTTGCTTTATCAGGTCTTTTATTTCAATAGCAGAGAAAGTAGTACTGTCATATTTGAGGTTATGTCACCCTAGCCCTATACAGTATTTTTTAGTTTACAACATATATTTGCAGGTACTATCTTATCTGGTTTTTAGAACAATGCTATTATAACTAATTTATTACAGAAGAAATTCAGGTCCAGAGAGCACAGAGTCACATTAAATTAGTCATATTCTTAATCATGTCCCCCCAACCCCAATATTCTTACTACCTAAACATTGAAAATATGGCTCATTCATTCATTCCACAAAATTCTTGGTATCTACTATATTTCTGGAATAGACACTGCAAATATGTCTATGAGAAAGAAACTATGCCTGACTTCAGGTTGCATTTGCTTAGAGTCGGCTAAGGTTCCTGTTTAATTTTTTTATTTTTTAGATTTTTAAAAAAAATTTTATGTTCACTTAGCCAACATATAGTACATCGTTAGTTTTTAATATAGTATTCAACAATTGATTAGTCGTGTCATGTTTATTTTTCAGAGTGTAAAGTTTCCCAAAACAAAGGTGTTCTAAATATTTACTCATTTGCCATGCAATCAGATCAACTAAAACTATTTAGGCTCTTTTTTAGTGTTTAAATCTTTTTAAAATTTAATGTCCAAATATTCACAAATACTTTTCGACTGTAATGCTGATAAAAAACTTTCTTTCCCTTTCTGGCTCTAATAAGAATGGTAGTAGCATTTAATCAGCAAAGGTGGTATTAAGATTTTGTTTGAGATCTATGTGCTCAAAGCAACAATTTTGGTTTTCTAAGCCATTTCAGGTAACTTATTAGATATCAAACATGCCCTTTCAGTAGCTTTAGCAGTCATTAAGAACGCTAATTTCTTGGTTTATTTAAGTAAATTATAGATTTTTCAATATTAAAATTTCCTAAATTTGTGAAAGGAAACCCCTTTATTGGAGGCACTTCAAAGAAGAATGTAGCCTGGAGATCCTTTTTTGTTTTTTCAAAATCCTATGAATTTATGAAGTATGAGTATGTTCAGTTGAAGCACCTCTTTTTATTGGCCATATACTGATTTTAAATCAACCTATTGGGTTTTTCGTTCCTTTCTCCCTCTCATTACATTCATGCTCTAGAATTTTCATTTTTGCCAAATGTCCTGTATTTGAATTAGGTTCCACTTGATATCAAAAGATGTTTGCTTTTAGATTTTTTCTCACTTTACTTTACCTTCTTGCCATATTTTAAAATTCACACGAAAATTACTTTAAACTGTTTAACTGATCGTCATGTTCAATTTTTATTAGAACTGTTTAGTACAGTCATTTTTGGGTTTTATTTTCCCTTGCTTGCTACTTGTGCATTGAGGTCTTCCTGACCACCTTATCTAAAATACTGCTCTCTCCATCATCATGTATATAAATATATATAATATACATATTATTATAATGTAATAATTATAATTATTATATACATATAATATGTAATATAAATCTATACTCTACTTATTTACTTATTTTGTTCTCCATGGAATTATTTTATTCACAATCTGTTTCCTTTTTTCCTTACTTATTATCTTTGAATCCCACCAGGAATGTGAACTTCCTGAGAAGGGAGACATTGTCTCATTTGCTGTCGTACATCAGGAGTGAGAATCATGTATGGCACTTGGTAGGGACTCAGTATTTGTTGAATAAATATGTGAAGATGGAAGAAAGCAGATATTCTGGAGTCCCAAGAGGCAGAGATGGGTTGGGAAAGAAAAGCCAAACAGCAGTGGGTTGAGGATTGAGTGGTAGATGAAGAATAGAGATAGAAACAGGGTACTCTTTCAAAGAAAGAGGATGCCGGTCAGTAAGTAGGAAGAGAGTGTTATGGATCACAGTAGAGTTTTTTGTTTATTTGGTTTTTGTTTGTTTTTTTGTCTTGTTTTGTTTTGTTTTTTAGGATTGGGAGACATATGACAATGTCTAGAGGTACTCAGTAATAGTGGCTGAATCTCAGTTAATGGTATTGCTGTTATATTACTAACACCATCATCATACCTCTATCATAGAATTTCCGTAACATACCCCCTTCATCACCCCAGTGGACCAGTTCTCTATTCCTCCACTTGGGATATACATTCTCCATCAACATAGCATTCTACTGAGCTCTGTCATTTATAGGCTATGTGGCATTAGGCTACTTGCTTAATTTCTCTGAAACTTAATTGCCTTTTCTCTTAATTGAACGGACCCACACTTATTTTAACAGGATAAAGAAAGCTAGCATGGCCCCTCTCTCCAACCCCATTCCTGGTAGTCCTTTAAGAAGGCCCAGCTTCCATGGGGCCTGTGTTTTGATTTTCATGACAGAGAGGTACTGGGCTCTGTCAATTCTCCATGAGTCCTGGGCAAGTCAATGCTGCTTCTTAATCAAACTCTGACTGTAGATTTATTTGTTCCAGGCATTGGGATTACAAAGCACCACCAGTGGGTAACATTTCACAAGGACTTACTAGGTGTCAGGTGTCAGGAGCTTTATATACATGTATTTTTAATCTAAGAAACACATAATGGTAAATATATACTAGAAATATTTCTAAGGACTTCAAATGTAGTAACTCATTTAACCCTCCTAACAGTCCCGTGTTCCAGATGGGGAGACTAAGGCACGGAAAGATAAAGTAAGGTGCTCAACGTCAATGAGCTAGTGAACAGTAGAGCTGGGATTGGAAACTAGACCACCTGGCTCTAGGTTTTGGGCCTTCACACCACTACACTGTAAAGCTCCTCGCTTAAACTTGACAACAATCCAGTGAAGCCGGTACTTTTATTCACCTCCTTTGTCCCCTGAGGCTCAGAGGGGTTAGGTTACTTTCCTAAAGTCACACAGCGAGTAAGAGGTAGACCAGGTTTGAATGAGGTTTGTCTGACTCTTAAGCTTGTAGCCACTTTGATGGCATGTAAAGTCCTTCCTCTAACAGTTTCATGCTTTTTGCTATATGTGCACATCACCTGTACAATCGTTTATTGAATATAGCTATTTTAAGGAACTTATTTTCAAGATTTTAAAAAACATTTTCCTGAGCCCCAAATCTGCAATGTCACAGGTAACATGGTATTTGTATATTTTAAATTCGCACGAACTAAACTGCACACCTGTAAAAAAAAAAAATCCGTGTACCACTTAAAACCATCTCGTGTGCCGGCAGAGGCATGTCCACCCCACTTGGGGATGTATTACATTATATAACACTTTTAACCCTCAGTCCACCCTTCATCTCCAAAATTCTGTTCTAACCCCTTTTCCTAAGAAAACACAGGGGATGTTGGTTTCCTTGCTGGACTCAGAGAGACGTACATTGAGTGGAGCTCCCAGGCTGCTCTCACAACCCAGTGGTCAGAACAGTACTTGCGTTCCAGGGATGTTTGGTGGGTGGAGGTGGAGGGGCGGTGCCAGGGCATCATTGATCATACACAGCAGAGCTAATGAAAACACTGATTAACTCTTTCAGAACGTTTTAGTTTTGCTGCAACACACTGCTGCCTCAGAAAGGAGAGGAGCAGCAGAGTGGGCTCTCTGTTAAAACACGTGCTGAAGAACATGAGGTGCCAACTGGTTAAGGGCCTGCTGGAGTTGGCAGGATAGCCTTGGATGGTGTTTGAAAGACATGTCAGAGATCTCAACCCACCACAGTTGTCAGTCAGTAAAACACGTGTGGTGAGGAGTGCAAAAGCAAGCCATGTAGAGCTTTTCTGCCAAGGCTAAAACCTCACTGAAGAAGGGAGTGTGTGAGGGTGCTTAGCAGCCAACAAGCAGCCAACTTGTTATAACCACTTCACAGGCATGTGGTTGAAGAAAATTAACCAGACTGTGGAGAGGACGGCCAGGGCCAGGTGATCGGGCTGATGTCCTGTGCCGTGTGGGAGGAAATGATGCAGCCCCAAATTACTGAGTGCTCATTATGTCTCCTGTGCTAAGCGTTCTACTTCTGTCATCTCATTTTAGGCTCACAACAGCCCTATGAGATGGGTACTACTATCATTCCCTTTTTACAGCTGAGAAAGCACAGGCCCAGGGAACTTTCCTAATGGCACACAACTGGTAAATAGTAAAGCTGGGATTTGTACCCAGGTCGGTCTGACTTCAAAGCATGTAAAACCAGGCCACATCCTGCCGACAGAAATGGGTAGTTAGGGTGTTTTCATGTCTTGGCTATAGTAAATAATGCTGCAATGAACATGGTAGTGCCCATTCATTGTACCTGCTTTCCTCAGGTAAATACTTCAAAGTGGAATTGTTGTATCATATGGTACTTCCAATTTTTTGAGGAACCTCCATGCTGTTTTCCAAAGTGGTTGTACCAATTTACGTTCCATACATTCCATTACCAACAGCACATGAGACTTCCTTTTTCTCTCCATCCTCACAACCATTTATTATTCCTTGTCATTTGGATTATAGCCATTCTCTATAGCCACGTGTGAAGTGTTACCTCCTTGTGGTTTTGATTTGTCTATCCCTGCTTAGTGATATGGAAGACCTTTTCATGTACCTGTTGGGCATCTGTAGGTCTACTGTGGAAAAATGTCTATTTGGATCTTCTGCCCAGTTTTTAATCAAGTTGTTTGATTTTTCTCTTTTCTGCTTTTGAGTTTTTGGAATTCATTATGTAGTTTGGATCATAACCCTTTATCAGATACATGATTTGCAAATATTTTCTCCCAGTCGGTAGGTTGCCTTTTTCAATTATGCTCTACTTGTTTGTTTGCTTGACACTATGGCTAGAGGCTCCAGAGTGGAATGGAGAGGTCTCCCAGACTGGTTTTATTCATGAACCACCATCTAATCATTGTTGCTGTTGAGGAATGGGGAAGCTGAGATCCCCACAGCCCCATTTTTCTCCAAAGTCTGAGATTACCCCATGTGGGAAAGAACACTGAGTTCATAAAAGGGAAAGAATATTCACTATGCCAGTCCAATTGTTATAATCAACACAGTAATTATGCACATGATTGTTCCTTAACCAAAACACCCAGGGGTGTGTGACAATACACCCCAGTAAGTATCAAAGCCACCCACAGTGATATGGACCCTGTCTAGTTACATCTCCCATGAGTTAATATTGTTCACTGTTGTCCCTGTAGGAATATCATGTAAGAAGAGGTAGGTACCTAATGATGGCTTTCAGGATTTCAGAAGATTAAATACCTCGCTAATGTCCTCCATACCTTACCCCATCTAAGTTCTGGTTACCTTAAGACTTTAACTCAGAAGTGAAGACATTTAAGAAAAATGATAACTCAGTATTTATACCAACTGACACTATATGAAAGGAAATTGTAAAGAATGTAATTTAGGATGATAGACAATGATGTAGGATGTAAGAAGGAATGATAATGGAATGAATTGACAAATAGAGGTAAATGATACATTGACAGCATAAAATAATTATAGTGATTATGGCAGCTGAAAGAAAAAAGTTAACAAGATAGAACTGAACACAGGATTATGAATCTCTTGGACAATGTGTTGTGTCCAAGGAGAACACCTCATACCACTACAGGAAGGATTCCACCATCACCTCTAGAAAGATCCAGACAGCAGAGCACCTGCTGCTGCTGCCCAGGGATGTTGGCAAGCCTGCCGTCGTGCCTGAGGCCACTGACGCTGATATCAGGTACACCAAACGCCAATAAGCTGCCCCATGAGCTCCTGACCACACCGCAAACCAAGGGCTCTTTTCTGAGCCACCTCACTTGGCGGGAAAATACCTGTAGCTCTCCAAAATGCGATCCACTCTAGGGTTTGGATCTGTGCCATTCTGCCAATTTTTAAAAATTCTTATGAAAGAAATGTTAAAAAAACATTATCAGCTCAACTTTATACATGTCTTTAGTGCAGTTTGTTATGATTCTTCTTAACCAGCCTGTGCTTTATCACTTTCCTAAATGTTCATTTCTATTAGGTATTCCCCTAGGTCAGTGTCTTCAGGGATCTTTATGGTCAAAACTACTTCCATAATAATTTTATTTATGTCACGTATTCTCATTCTCCCACCTGTGTACAGTAGTATCATCCAGAGATTTTTTTTCAAAACGTGTGGTATAGCAACAATTAAAGTGCAATAGCAGCCATAACAATCACCACTTACCCCATTCACTCTCCTTTAACATATCCCATCATCCAAGTTCAAATACATACATAAAAGAGGACCCGAACACTGTGCAGAAAACTCAAACTATCTAGAATCATGCCCTATTCAAGCTCCCGACCTTGTGATAGGCCTTCTTTACTTCATTCAAATTTATCTGATTCTGTGCCTCGGTAGCCTATCATCTTTCCCTTTTGGCTAGGGCTGAACCAGTAACAGCCCTCCTGTGACACAGGGCTCAGCTTGGAGATTGAGGGGGAAGGTGGTGTCGTTGTCTATCTGCCTGTGGGTTTCTGTTGAAGCTCTTGCTTTTAACCAGGGTGGTTGAAGTGCAAACATGCAGATGTCACAGTGGGACATGTCCCTATCATTTTGCATCAAAATAAGGGGAGGCTGCTTGGCAGTTAAGAGAACTAAGATGACTCCTTCCTCTACCTTAAGTGATTTGATGGGTAGGATAATGGTAATGCACTTTAAGACCCATTGTTTTTTCTTCTTAGTGCCTGGGCTTTTTTCTTTTCTTTTCTTTTCTCTTCTCTTCTCTTCTCTTCTCTTCTCTTCTCTTCTCTTCTCTTCTCTTCTCTTTTCTCCTTCTTTTCTTTCTTTCCTTTTTGTTTTTTGTTTCCTTTTCCTATAGGCACATGCTGAATTTCAAAGTAGTTGGTGATTATCCAAGTACTTTTCATTTAATTGAGTTCTAGCTTCCTATATATCTTTGAAGAGAGAAGACACGCAGGAAGGGGGTTGGGTGGACTTCAATCCCTTCAAATTTGTCACAGCTTGCACTAAAACTCACTATTTCATCATGCTTGCTATGTGTTCCATGTGAACTTTTAAAATAAATTCTAAGTAACCTTTGATTTGAATGTAGAAACCTGTGAAAGGTGTCACTCTGACTGAGCCAAACAGTGAGACAAAAGCTAGGTAAACTACAGCAATGCAGCCTTTTCTGGAGCCCATTAGAAGAGTGAAAAAGCCAAAGGCATTTGAGGAGGGAGAAAAAGAGCTTGCTTCATAAAAACCCAAGAAAAACTACCACAAAATCCAGTGCAAGTAAATCCCTGTGGGTGGTACCCAGAAAGTGTCATATACAGCAGGAAGAAAATCTTAGAAGCCAAAGGCTCCTTGATGAGCCATTTGCCTTTTCAGAGAAAGAGCTGTGGACCAGTAGGAAAAGAAAACTGCATTTCACTAAGTCTCTTAATTCCTATCATGCTAATTGCTACTGGTTCAAAATGCCCGTATTTTCAATATGACATACAGATGTTCTTCAAAAAGTTACTCATTCAGGGACGCCTGCTTGGCTCAGTTGGTTAAGCAGCTGCCTTTGCCTCAGGTCATGATCCCAGCATCCTGGGATCGAGTCCCACATCGGGCTCCTTGTTCAGCAGGGAGCCTACTTCTCCCTTTGCCTCTGCCTGCCACTCTGCCTGCTTGTGCGTGCGTGCGTGCTCTCTCTCTCTCTCTCTCTGACAAATAAATAAAATATTTCAAAAAGTTACTCATGCATGTTTGTGTCATACACGTTTTAGTATGTAAAAAGTTATTTTCAGAACCTGACTCCATTAGGATATGTGTGTGTGTGCGTGTGTGGTGCATTTGTAATTTCAGAAATCAAATGGGAGCACTGGTAAAACAACATTAAAATGCACCATAATTGGGCTGTGGATGGGACACTTGGTATGGAAGTGTGAGAAACACACATGAAATCTGGGAAGGAGAAAGGAAAATGGGGTTTGATGTTGAAGACCAGAGTGGGAATTGAGTACATCTGATTATTCCTATGAGTGGATGATTGAGGTAAAAGGTACCTAGTAAGCAATCATGATGTAATGCTGTGGTTATTGAGATGAAATGAGGGAATGGCTACTGTTTCACTAACAAATTATAAGCAACAAATGGGGAAAATGGCAGTAATAGGACAGGCATATACAAATCAAACTTTTTCAATGCTATTCATATTGTGAAATTGTTTGAAAAGCATAAGCAAGGACCCAAACTCAGTACAGAAATGTCTAAATCCAAAAGTTCAAGAAACAACACCCATTCAGGACCCCTCCCAACTGAAGCTGCTACTCTTAACTCATTCAGATTTATCTGACTTTGTTCTTTTCAGTCTATAAACTTTTGTTCTTGAAAGGTTCTGACCTAATTACTTACAACATTATGGGTATTATGGAGCATCCAATTAGAGCATCCACATACATTTCTGAGTCAGCCTCTAAGCCACAGCCATTGGCCCTATATATGAGGAGGTGTCTCAAGATGAGCCAACATGTGTCTTCCTTGGTTATTCCACCTGGGAGATTGAGGCGGAAGCGCCTCTGATTCTTTTTTATTTTTTTTTAATGAGTTCAACCTCTTTATTATTGAATTCAACAGACATAAAGCCACTCGGTCAGATTGCTATAGAGGTTTGTAAATGCTTCTTTCAATCTCTGTGTTTATGCTGTTGTGGGAGGGTAACAGTTTGTGGATCAGCACCAGCCCAGCGGGCACATTTTGAGTAGCAATGTCATGGAAGATGAAGCGACTTGCCTGAAGGATGCTGGGTGTGAGCATCTGAGGAGGAGCTCAAACCCAGGTCCTCTCACTCCAGGTGCAGAAAGACTTGCTCCTCCTGCGAGCCTGCCACTGCATCCACCTGAAGCCTGTCTTCCCCTGTAGGAAGAACAGAAGGAGGACAGAAGGAGGTCCCTGACGTGGGTAGCAGTCCTTTAAACACAGCAATGGAGACATCACTCCCCATTTTCCTCATCTCCCCCACTATAGGCAACCGCTACTTCTGTTTTAGGTCTCTACGGATTTGCCTGTTCTGGACATTTCTTAAGAATGGAATCATGCGGGCGCCTGGGTGGCTCAGAGGGTTAAAGCCTCTGCCTTCGGCTCAGGTCATGATCTCGGGGTCCTGGGATCGAGGCCCACATCGGGCGTTCCGCTCAGCGGAAAGCCTGCTTCCCCCCCCCCTCTGCCTGCCTCTCTGCCTACTTGTGATCTCCATCTCTGTGTCAAATAAATAAAACCTTTAAAAAAAAAAAGAATGGAATCATGCAATACACAGTGTTTTCTGATTGGTTCCTTTCACTTGCATAATGTCTTCAGGTTCGTCCATGTTGCAGCATGTGCCAGTCCTTCATTCATGTTTATGGCTAAATAATATTGCCTTCCTACCACATCTGTTTATCCATTCATCAGTTGCTGGCCATCTGGGTTTCCCACATTTTTTGGATATTATAAACAATGCTGCTATAACCATTCTTTTATAAGGTTTTATGTGGACATAGATTTTCATTTTTCTTAGGTATATATTTTGGAATGAAAACACTGGGTTATATGTTATCTCTGTGTTTAATGTTTTGAGGAACTGCAAGACTGGTTTACAAAGTGGCAGTGTGATTTTACTTTCCCACCAGTAACAAACAAGTCCCACTTTCTCCTCATCCTCAATAACACTTTGTTATTATCCGTGTTTTTGATCGTAGCCATCCTAGTAGGTGTGAAGTGGTATCTCATTGTGGTTTTGATTTGTCTTTCCCCAGTGACTAATGATGTTGAACATCTTTTCATGTGCTTAGTGGAGAGTTGTCTATCTTCTTTGGAGAGATGTGCACTCAGATCCTTTGCCTGTTTGTTAATTTGGTTATTTGTCACTTTATTACAGACTTGTAAGTGTTCTTCGCATATTGTAGAGACAAGCCCCTTATCAGATATATGCACATATATTTGTAAATCTCTTCTCCCATTCTGTGGGTTTTTACTTTCTTGATGATGTTTTTTGAGGGATGGAGTTTTTACATTTTGATGAGCTTCACTTTTTTTTTTCTTTTATTGCTTGTGGTATCAAATCTAAAATTCTATTGCCAAATCCACGGTCACGAGGATTTACCTTTTTATTTTAAAGATTTTATGTATTTATTTGACACAGAGAGAGAGATCACAAGTAGACAGAGAGGCAGGCAGAGAGAGAGGAGGAAGCAGGCTCTCTGCCGAGCAGAGAGCCCGATGTGGGCCTCGATCCCAGGACCCTGAGATCATGACCTGAGCTGAAGGCAGAGGCTTTAACCCACTGAGCCACCCAGGAGCCCCCATGAGGGTTTACCTTTACGTTTCCTCCTAATCGTTTTACATTTTAAACTCATATTTTGGTCATTGACCCATTTTTATTTAATTTAAATTTTTTTTCTTGTTTTCTTTACATTTTAATTCCAGCGTAGTTAACATACAGTGTTATATTAGTTTCAGGTGTACCATATAGTGATTCAACAGTTCCATATATTACTCAGTGCTCATCAATATAAGTGTACTCTTAATCCCCTCCACATATTTCATATATCCTCACCAATCCCCTCACCCACCTCCCCTCTGGTAACCATCCCTTTATCTTTTACAGTTAAGAGTCTGTTTCTTGGTTTGTCTCTGTCTCTCATTTTTTTCCCTCCCTGCTGATTTGTTTTGTTTCTTAAATTCCACATGCGAGTGAAATCATATGGCTTTGTCTTTCTCTGATTGGCTTATTTTGCTTAAACATATACTCTCTAGATCCATTCACGTTGTTGCAAATGGCAAGATTTTGTTTTTTTAATGGCTGAATAATATTCCATTGCCCATATCTGTATCTCACATCTTCTTTTTTTAAAGATTTATTTATTTATTTGAGACACAGACACACACACACACAGACACACACACACACAGACACACACACACACACACACACGACACGAGCGAGCAGGAGCACGTGCAGGGTGTGGGGGTATGGCAGAAGGAGAGAGAATCCTAAGCAGACTCTGCCCTGAGCACAGAGCCCCACACGGGGCTCCATTCCACAACCCTGAGATCACAACCTGTGCTGAAACCAAGAGTTGGATACTGAACCAACTGGGCACCAGCCAGGTGCCCCTTTATCACATCTTCTTTATCCATTCATCTATTGATGGACAGTTGGGCTGCTTTCACAGTTTGGCAATTGTAAATAATGCTGCAGTAAACATAGGGATGCATACATCTTCTCAAATTAGTGTCTTGGTTTTCTTTGGGTAAATATCCAGTAGTGAAATTACTGGATCATATGATAGGTCTACTTTTTAATTTGTTGAGGAACCTGCATGCTGTTTTCCACAGTGGCTGTGCCACGTTTTATTCCCACCAACAGAGCACAAGGGCTCCCTTTTCTTTATATCCTCATCAATGCTTGTTATTTCTGGACTTTTTGATACTAGCCATTCTGATTGGTGTGAGGCGATATCTCATTGTGGGTTTGATTTGCTTTTCTCTGATGAGTCATGACGTTGAGTATCTTTTCATGTGTCTGTTGGCCATCTGTGTGTGTTCTTTAGAAAAATGTCTACTTAGGTGCTCTGTCCATCCTTTAATCAGATTGTGCTTTTGGTTTTCAGTTGTTTGAATTCTTTATATATTTTGGAAACTAACCACTTACCGAATATATCTTTTGCAAATATCCTTTCCCATTCACTAGTTTGACTTTTTGTTGTGCTAATGGTTTCCTTTGTGGAGCAAAAGCTTTTTAGTTTTGCTTTTGTTTTCCGTGCTGGAGGAGACATATCCATAAATATGTTGCTAAGGCCGATTTCCAAGAGATTACTGCTTATGTTGTCTTTTAGGAGTTTTATGGTTTAAAGTCTCACACTTAGCTCTTCAATTAATTTTGAGTTTATTTCTGTGCATGGTATAAGAAAGTGGTCCAGTTTCATTCTTTTGCCTGTAGCTGTCCAGTTTTCCCAATGCCATTTACTGAAAAGTCTGTCTTTTCCCCATTGTAGGTTCTTGCCTCCTTTGTTGTAGATTAATTAGGCATCTGCGGTTCTTTCCCTGCTATCTGTTCTTTGACTGATTTGTTGAAGGTTTCTAATCATGGAAATTTAAGGATGTTATATTAGTTTTCTAGTGATGTTATGTTCGTTTGCCAAGGCTGCTAAACCAAATAGCAGGGACTGGCCAACTCAAATAACATATCATTTACTGCCTCACTCTCCTGGGTGCTAGAAGTCCAAAATCATGGGTCGGATGGTTGGGTGAGTCTCAGGGCTGTGAGGCAAGCATCTTTTACAGGCCATTCTCTTTGGCTTAAAATAGCCATGTCCTCTGTGGTGGGTGCTGTGAAATGTGTAAGTCTGATAATTCACAGACCTGTACCCCCGGGGCAAATAATACATTATCTGTTAATTTAAAAAAAATTCCATGAGCATGGAAAAAAAATAAAATAGCCATGTCCTCACAATATGTGGTCATGTGGTCTTTTCTCTGTGAGTGTCTACGACTCCAATTGTTCCCTTTTTATAAGGACACCAGTAATATCGGATGAGGTCTACCCTAATGATTTCACTTGAACATGAATACCTCAGTAAATTCTGTATCACCAAATGATCTCACATTCTGAAGGACTAGGGGTCAGGATTTTTTAATTTTTTATACATCTATATTTTAGGAGCACAAAATCCAATCCACATTAGTCAGCCTCTGGACCCACAACATTCATGTTCTCTATACACAATACATTCATTCTATGCAAATAACATCAAAAGGCTTCACCTAGTTCAGCATCAATGCTAAGGTGAAATCTCACCTAGAGATCCTGTACATCACATAAGGGTGCGCTTCCAGCTAGGATTAATGCTGAGGCAAAATTTCTTTCCAACTGAGAATGTGTGACAAAAGACAAGAAGTTATCTGCTTCCCAGTGTTCGATGACTGAACAGGCCCAGGACAGACGTCACTATTCCCAAATCAAGAAATCGGAAGGAAACAAGGGCACGTTGGTCCGGAGCAAGTCTAAAACTAGTAGGGAAAACTATATTAGATTTTAAGGATTGGAAAAAGTCCTCTTTGGCTCTAGGCTCTGACCTCTGATCCCACAAGGGTGATAGCCCCCCATTCTCTGCCATGACCTCCCACCCATCCAGGGCTGCTGTAGTGCATTCTTCTGAACACCATAGGTGGTCCTAAAAGGTTTGGGAACCAGGAGCTGGCTTTGGTCTTGGGAATCAAGGAGGAGATGGCCCTACGGACCCTGGCATTGTGCCTGTGGGTCTGTGGTGGCAGTGGCAGCCCTGCCAACCTCTGAACCTTCTGTAGGGTCGTTTACCCCTTTTCTTGAAGAATAGCACATGTTCCCAGTGAGATATATCTGTGGGCCTCCCTTTTTTTTCTTCCCGCAGAATCCCAGCAGTCCAGCAGTGTTCCTTCATGTTGTCTCATCTGTTTCCCCTTCAATCCAAGCTGGTCTTGTTTCTGCTGGCATTAAATTCACAAAATAAAACACCTGTTGCCTTCCGCTGAGATTCAGAGATGTCCAGCCATCACACAGGAGGGTCCTCCACACATCTTTCTTGGATAACCGTATCTCTATTCCTGGCTTCTGCTGAGATGGTCGATTGAACCCATGTCTCACATGCCTAAGCCCCCAACTAATGGTTTTCCAGGCACACCCTTGGCCCTTTTCTTAAAGCGGCTACCTGGATAGGCTGAGAAGGGTGCAATGTATTATGTGATCATTTCTTTTTGTTTCATGGTACCTTCTTTAATTTATCTCCTCTGGCATTTATCATGGTAGTAAGGAGAAACCAGGTTGCTTCTTCAACCCTGTGCTTTGAAATCTCCTCAGCTTACTGTCCTAGTTTACCACGTAAAAGTTCTACTCTCCGCAAAAACACTAGAACACAATTCATCCAGATGGTCTGCCACTTGAAAACAAGGATGGCCATTTCTAAAGTTTCCGATACCATGCTCCTAATTTCCATCTGCTATCTCACCCTTGACATTCACATTCCTAGAAACATATTTTTCATGATGATATATGCATTTGGTAAGCTGATAGAGTCTTTCCCTACATGTAGCTCTCCTCTTTTCTGTGTGAGCCCTCACCTGAAATACATTCGATGTCCGTATTTCACCCAACAGTCCTTTAAGGCAATCTCGACTTGTTCTGTCATGCACCTTGAAACTCTACCACCTTAAGCCATTGCCCAGTTTCAAAGCCGTTTCCAATTTATTGTTTGTTACATCATCGCCCCACTTCTGGAACCAAAATCTAGTGTGCTGGGGCTATCATTTTAAAGTACCACAGACTGGGGAGCTTACAAAACAGACATGTATGATCTCACAGTTCTGGATGCTAGAAGTCCAAACCAAGAGTTGTGGGCCAGGTTCCTTCCTTCTGAGTTATGTGAGGGAGGGTTCTTTCCTGAGCCTCTCTCCTAGGCTCTTAGATGGCTGGCTCCTCCCATTGTCTTGTCCCATTTTCTTCTCTATATACATGTCTCTGTGTCCGCATTTCCTCCAAGGAAATGTCATTTTGGGTTAAGGCCCACGTTAAAGAGTGTATTCTAACTTGATTGCCTTGTTAATGACCCTTCTCTCCAAATATGCTCCCACCTGAGGTACCGGGGGTTAGGACTGCATCATATGAATTTGGTGGGACAGAATTCAACCCACACGAGATACGATACCTGAGCTGTACATGGGCCCATGCAGTGCCTCTTCCCTCATATTGATTATTTGGTGCCCCATCAAAGAACTAAGGTTGACCTCATTCACCTTCCTTTTACTCAAGATAATTTCAATGTTGCTTGATTTTATTGTATGTTTTATTTTTTTTCTAGTTTCCTACCTCTGTGATGGAAGAAGATACTCTGATTTCAGTTCTTAGAAATTGATTAGAATTTCTTTTAGCAACCAATATCAGGTCAACTGTTTAAGAATGGCATTTGTGCTTTTAAAACAATTTGCAATTCCCCCACGAAGGATGACGTATTCAGCCAGACAAAGAGACAAATCTGGATAATCTACAAAAATCAAAAAACTCTTCTATAACCTATCAGAGGAGGGCTAGGAACTCCCCAGAGAGACAGATCACAGAGTTTATTTAGCATCACCAGAACACGACAAGTTCATGAGAAAGATGGTGGGCAGGGAAGGATACTAGAGAGGGCTTTTCTGAGTAGCAAAGGTGTGAAGGTGTGCAATGCCTGCTCCAGTACTGTGTAGAAAGCCTGATTTTGTTTTTTGTTTTGTTTTGTTGTGGTCCAATGTGGAAGATCTCTGATGAGCCATTAGAACTTCAGAGTTCACCTTAGGATCATTAGAGTAAGGATTTAGAATAGAGAGGTATCCTCACAAGGGTTATTATGTTTTATTATTCTGAAAAAATTGAAAAATCTCATTAAGGATTTGAGAAAAGGATGTTGCATGCAGAGGAACCAGGAACAATTGTCATAAAATCAACTAAAAGTAAATGTCCCTTGGTAGCGCCGCAAATTACCATACACATAGGAAACAAAATTCGGAAAGCCAAAGGCTCTTTGCAAACCATGCTCATTTTGAAAGGTCAAATTATTGAGCTCTTTTGCATAAACAGCATTTCATTAAGTCCCTTAATTTCTATCATGCTCATTGCTGCTGTTTCAATATCTCTGCGTGTGTCCATGTGACATACCAATGCTTTGCCAATCTTGGTCTGACATACTGGTCATGTAGATACAGATATAGGTATAGGTATAGGTGTAGGTGTAGGTGTAGGTATAGGTATAGACACAAGTGTACATATAGATACAAGTATAGTTACAGATATAAGTATAGGTGTAGATAGAGGGATAGATAGATACGTACACAGAGTTTTATGTGAAGTTGAATGTGAATTAAGAAATTGAATGTGTGGAATTTTTTGTACTTTATTTGGGCTTTGCATCTCTATTCTCAGAAATCAAATAGAAGCAGGAGTAAAACAAGGTTGAAAATGTACCACATAGACTCTAAAGGCTGGGAGTGTGAGGGTGAGTGACAGATATAAAATCTAGGGTAGAGAGAAAAAAGATGGATTTGATGTTGGAGACGGGGATGGAAAGTGAATACATCTGATTATTCACTTCAGAAGGTGATTGAGGGCAAAGGGCACTTGGTGAGCTTCATTATCGAACAGTGCACGTAATGGTAAAGACCACTGGAGGGAAATGGATTTGTTGCTTAAGTAACAAATTATAAGCCACAACCCTGGGAAAATAGTATTAATAAGTTGAACATCCCCTAATCAAATTTATTCAACATTACTTCTGTTATGGAGTTCATGGAAAAACAGAAGAGAGAACCCAAACTCAGAACAGAAATCACTAAATCGGAAAGTTCAGGAAACAATTCCTACTCCGGGCTCCCCAGTAACTGGCGCTACCACTTTACGTAGCCCAGATTTATCTGATTCCATTCTTCCCAAGCCTGTGATCTTTTCTTGTGGAAAACACAGACCTTCAGGACTTGCAGATTGGCTTCATGCGGATGATGGAGGCATCCAGCCAAAGCAACTCAAGCAACTCAGTCAGGTCTGAGTGAGCCAATCAGGGATGTGTAGCCGTTGACTCACAGCCATGGACCCAGTGTGCAGTCAGGTGTCTCAGGCTGAACCAGGAAAAGTCTTACGGGGTACTCAGCCTCTGAGACTGAGGGGCAGTCCGGTATTATACTTTACCTGCTGTTTGTTTCGTTGTTTGACTAGTTGTATGCTTTTAACCATGATAAGAAGGATATGAATCCAGACCTGTGAGTGGACCTATCTCTCACCACTTCCATCAGGTCAGAGGAGAATTTTTCAAATTAATAGTATTAAATGATTTCCTTTGATGACAACCATGTATTTTAACTCAGGCTATTTGAATGTTCCGTTTTTTAATTGTTGTTGTTTTCTTACCTCTAGCCACATGGGCCTGACCAAGTGAGACCCATCGCATTACATACTCGGCTTTGCATGAAGTAGTGCTTGAATGACTACAACCTTTGAGTACACTGAACTGTTTCCTACTGGAAAAGGGAGATGCCAAGGAAAATTCTGTTCCCGGTCCTTAGTTCTGAGCGAGGGGGAAAGAAAAGTTTCCCGGAGAATGTGCAGCCACGCGAGTGTTCCGGTGTAGCTCTGGGCTTCAGGTTAGCGCTACCAGCATGATGCCAACAGTTCCTGGTCACAAACCCAGACACATGGCAAATGCACATCTAATCCTTTCTGGAGGAGTGAGCTTAATTGAGGTTTCTACACGATCCCTGCAGATAAAGTCCCCCTATACAAGCACACAATCCCAAAACAAGCCACCCTTGTCAAAATCAAACAAGAAACCAAACTGGAAAGCTCCAAAGTATTATTACCAAACACCAACCTTAACAAATGGTCAGCACATTTATATAAATAATTACAAGACGTGTAAAATGTGAGTAAGAAGTGGCTAGTTATCAAAAATGTGTTAAATGGTTTTCTAGCCTTGAAGATCATAACCGCTAGGTTAAAAAATCCACGAAAGTTTACACAACAAAGGAGACCTACCAGATTGAGAGAATGAAGACGGGTGAATGAAATAACACGGAACACCTCATAGAAGGATAAAGAGAAACATAGGATGAAAGTGAGGCAAACAGGCTTAAGGAATGGAGTAAGTAGTTGTCAAGCACATCTCATTGGCATTCCAGAAGGAGGAATTTGGGCAAATTCGGAAAATCATATTCAAAGACAAATGTCTGGCAATTTCTCCCAGAATTTAGGGAAATTATGAATTTCTAGATTCAGGAAGCACAGCTGGAGACTTCATAGTAAGGCTACGATGTAAGCATAGAGAGCACAATAGCAGACAAAAGGACACGGTGCCTGAGAACAGAATACCAGGTAGTGTGACAGCATACCTCTTCTTATCAAGAGAAGCAGGTGCTGAGAGAAAATACCTGTCAGCCTGCAGTTGCATACTTAAGCCAAAGTATCATTTAATAATGAGGGTGTGGTAGACATAAAGATGGACTGTCCAGAACCCCCCTCAATGAAGATTTTCTGCATTGGCTACTTGGAGTGCAGTCAGCTGGAACTCCTTAGCCACTTAACACCATTCAGGCATTTCCTCAGCTGCAGACAGCTGCGTGGCCCAAGCTCTGGGGCTTCCCCCCGATGGCCACATTTTATGTCTGATTAAGGAGAGGCCATTAATATATGTCTGGTGCCTTCCTCAGTTATCAATCCTGATTAAATGCCCTGCACACTTAACCCCACCACAATGCTGGCTACCTTAAAAACTTAACTCAGAAAAAAAAAACATTTGTGAAAAATGGTAACTCATAGTGTTTCCACCATCTGGTACCACATTAGAGGAGCTTCTAAAGAAGATGGACGCTGGGTGTTATATGCAACTAATGAACTTTTGAACACTACATCAAAAACTAATGATACATTATATGTCAGCTAATTGAACATAATAAAAACATAAAGAATACAGTTAAGGAGATGGGAGATGATCTCAGCTGCCAGTAAGAATGGTAACAGAATGAATTAGCAAATAGAGGTAAATGAAAGCAATGATTGTATGAAACAGTTGTAATAATGGTAAAGACAACTTTGAAGAAAAAAGTTAACAAGATAGAACTGAATATGGTAATTACAAATCACTTGGATAATGGGAGTTCCCAATGAGAACAACTCATACCTTAAGCTTCGTTGGTTTAACCTAGGACAGATTTACAGCCCCTGAGCCACAGCCATTGGCCCAAAGAGTGGGAAGGTGACCTGGGGTTAGCCAATAAGAACTTTCTTAGGGGATTCCCTCTTGTAGGTTGTGGAGAAAATTGGTGGGACTCCTTCGCTGTTGTTTATTTGCTAGCTGGCTTCTAATCATCGTGATTTAGTGATATAAATCCATAGGTCGAAATGGACATATCTGTTTTCCCTTGCATCCAGATAAGTGAAGTATTTGACTACTGATACTTCAAGTAAAATTTTTGTATCCTCCTGTGTAAATGGGACTCTACAAAGATCAGGAATAGCAAGGTTTCTTTAGTGGCTTTATCATCGTATTGTCTTTTCTAGTAATCAAAATAAGATTTTTTTCTCCCCTCATGATTGGAACTGTTCTATTTGCAGTAGAGTGAGCTGTTCATTAAAGGTCCAAATGGAAATGACTTTGGAAGCCTGACCATTTGGGATTCAAACACATCAGTGGCCCCCGATTTCTTCAATGCTTCTTACGTCCCTTTGTTTGGTTCAGTTTCTGTAATTTATTTGTATGTGACTACATTTAAGAAATGCCTTTACCTGTATTATCGTATGTTTTTGAAGGAAGGTGCTTTGAATTTTAATGTATTTTGCATTTATTGACTCTACTTTTCTCCCTATGATGGTTTCTTAGAGAATTAGGGTAATCGTTTTTTTTTTTCAACCTTCAGCTTTTTAAAATTTATTTATCCACCAAGTTAAGTATGTGGGGGTGTGCCTTGGGGACCTAAGTAATGTTAAGAAAACAATATTATACTGGTTGAGACCTGATTTGGGACCCAGTATGTGATCTATTCTGGAGAATGTTCTACGTGCACTCGAGAAGAATGTGTATTCTGTTGTATTAGGATGAAATGTTCTGAATATATCTGTTAAGTCCATCTGGCCCAGTGTGTCCTTCAAAGCCCTAGTTTCCTTGTTGATCAAGATAAAAGGCTTTTGCACGGCAAAGGAAACCGTCAACAAAACAAAAAGGCAACTTACGGAATGGGAGAAGATATTTGCAAATGTCTTATCAGATAAAGGGCTAGGATCTAAAATCCATAAAGAACTTATCAAACTCAACACCCCAAAACCCAAAACCTGCAGTCAAGAAATGGGCAGAAGACACAAACAGACATTTCTACAAAGAAGACATACAAATGGCCAACAGACACGAAAAAATGCTCAACATCATCCGGCATCAGGGAAATACAAATCAAAACCATGATGAGATACCACCTCGCATTGGTCAGAATGGCTAAAATTAACCACTCAGGAAACAGCAGATGTTGGCGAGGATGCAGAGAAGAGGGAACTGACTTACATTGTTGGTGGGAATGCAAACTAGTGCAGTCACTCCGGAAAACATTATGGAGGTTCCTCAGAAAGTTAAAAGTAGAGCTACCCTATGACCCAGCAATTGTACTACTAGGTATTTATCCAAAGGATACAAACATGATGATTTGAAGGGGCACAGGCACCCCAGTGTTTATAACAGCAATGTCCAAATATCCACACGAGCCCAAATATGCAAAGAGCCCAGATGTCCATCGACAGACGGATGGGTGAAGATGTGTGTTATGCACACACACACACACACACACACACACACACACTGGACTATTGCTCAGCCCTCAAAAAGAATGAAATCTTGCCATTGCAGTGATGTGGATGGAACTAGAAGGTATTTTTAAAAAGATTTTATTTATTGGGGCGCCTGGGAGGCTCAGTCGTCACGCGTCTGCCTTCAGCTCAGGCCATGTTCCCAGGGACCTGGGATTGAGCCCCACATCGGGCTCCCTGCTCAGCGGGGAGCCTGCTTCTCCCTCTCCAACTCCCCCTGCTTGTATCCACTCTCTCGCTGTCTGTCTGTCTCTCTCTGTGTCAAATAAATAAAATATTTTTTAAAATATTTTATTGAAAAATATCTTATTTATTTATTTATTTATTTATTTATTTATTTATTTATTTATTTATTTATGTGAGAGTGAGAGAGAGATAATGAGCAGGGAACGCAGCAGAGGGAGAGTGGCAGCGGGAGAGGGAGAAGCAGACCCCCGGCTGAGCAGGGATCGATTTCAGGACGCTGGGATCCCAGGACACTGACGTGAGCCAAAGGCAAACACTTCACCAACTGGGCCCTCCAGGCATCCCCCCCCAGCCTTTTTTTTAAAAAACGGTTTTATTTAAGAACTACAGGGTATCATGCTAAGCTAAATAAGTCAGAGAAAGACAAATACCATAGGATTTCACTCATATGTGGAATTTAAGGAACAAAATGGATTGGGGAAGGGGAGGAAAAATAAAATAAGTTGGAAATTGAGAGGGAGGCAAAGCATAAGAGACGCTGAACTCTAGGAAACAAACTGAGGGTTGCTAGAGGGGAGGTGGGTGGGGAAGTGGTAATTGGGTGATGGGCATTATGGAGGGCACTTGATGTAATATTCAACGGATGAATCACTAAATTCTACATCTGAAATGATTTTATAAGGATCCCCATTTCTATTTGAATTCTGCCTTTGCAGGAAATGGTTTTACCATTCTTCTCTTTTCTTTCCTTTCCTTTTCTTTCTTTCTTTCTTTCTTTCTTTCTTTCTTTCTTTCTTTCTTTCTTTCTTTCTTCTTTCTTTCTTTCTTTCTTTCTTTTTTTTTTAAGATTTTATTTATTCATTTGACACAGAGAGAGAGATTACAAGTAGGCAGAGAGGCAGGCAGAGAGAGAGGAGAGAGGAGGAAGCAGGCTCCCCGCTGAGCAGAGAGCCCGATGTGGGCCTCGATCCCAGGACCCTGGGATCATGACCTGAGCAGAAGGCAGCGGCTTTAACCCACTGAGCCACCCAGGTGCCCTCTTTCTTTCTTTCTTTCTTTCTTTCTTTTTTTCTTTCTTTCTTTTTTGTGGAGGGCTCTTTTTTAAATTAAAATTGAATTAGCCACCTTATAGTACATCATAAGTTTTAGAATTAGTGTTCAATTATTTATCAGTTGCATATAACACATCACATGCCCTCCTTAATGCCCATCACCCAATTACCCCAATCCCCCATCCACCTCCCTTCCCACAACTCTCCATTTGTTTCCTAGAGTTAAGGGTCTCTCGTGGTTTTTCTCCCTTTTTTATGACTTCCCATTCAGTTTTTCCTCCCTTCCCTAATGGTCCTCTGTGCTGTTTCTCATATTCCACACATGATTGATGCCATATATATATATATATATATATGTATGTATGTATATATATATACACATACACACACACACACATATATATATGTAATAGTAAAACAGGCAGAATGATTTCTGTGGTAGAAAAAATCAGAACAAAGAACAAAGGATGCCTCTCGTACAGTGTAAGAGAAAATGGACTGAGAAGATGACAGGAGGGAACTTTCTGGGGGTGATGTTAATATTCTATAACATGATAGGGGACTGGGTTACANTATATATATATATATATATATATATATATATATATATAGTATATAGGTGGCACATCTTCTTTATCCATTCATCTGTTGATGGACATCTAGGCTCTTTCCACAGTTTGACTATTTGGACATGGCTGTTTTGTTTTCTGATTCATTGTTTTTTTTTTTTTTATCAGAACTGGAGGCAATCGTTGGTCAGTTATGTCACATGATTTCCAAGAGCACTTGCTGACCATGTCAGAGCATTCCTGCTCAAACCACAGTGGCTCAGAGCAAGAAAGTGTAGATTCTGGGAGGGAAGAAAATGGCCCAGCAGTGGACCATGACAGAGTCGTTCTGATGGCAGTAAGAACTTTAGTAGTGGGACTCAGACTCTCTCTAGGAGCTGAAACTGAAATCATTACAATTTGGTTGCTTTGGGTGACATCTTAAAGTGTAAATGGTGTAGGCATAAATCAGCTAATGTGATGGATGAGCTTTTTCTGTATGACCTTTTCCAAAATTCACCCAGTTTATTGCTTCTGGGATCCCTAGGACATGTACTTTATAACTTCTTCGTCCATTTCTTAAGTCTCTTGGCCTCTCTTTAAACTTTTCTTTCCACAATTTCTGCCACCTATTCTAATTCACCAATTCTCTACCCAGCAGTATCTCTTATGCCGTCTAAACTTTCTTCAATCTTCTATTCCAGTGGCTATGATGCTCTGTTCTAGAACATAATTGTTTCTAGAAGAAATAATTTGATTTTGTAAGTAATTAGATATTTCTTCCTCGTGTTTTATGTGTCTTGTCACTTATTTATATATGTTAAACATATATTTTTAATAGTTTCTATCTGATAATAAGCCTTTACTAGAAACAGTTCGGTTTATTGATATTACTGATAGTGGCATGCTTTTGGATTATGTCCTCGTTTAGCAGCACTTAATCTGTAGGAATATTGTTAAAACCTCAATTAATGTTAAGCCAAAAAGCAGTAGAATTTGTGGTTCCATATGGCAGGCATGAATCAGTTTGTGATCCAGATGACCTATAACTCTCTATGTGGCATCTTTCTGATAGAGGCAACATGAAGTTTAAAGGACGCCAGAATCCCACTGTGATTGGTTGATGGGATGCAGAAGGGTATGCAATCACATGCACATGTGACACGGCCTGGTATAGTGACCTGCTTCCCTGCATTGCGTTTTGTCCAATCAGATATGGAGGTTGCCCGTGACGTCAGGAAATGCAGCGATCATAAATGGGACAGCATCCCTCAGCAGCCGCCAGCGTCCTTCCTTTTGAGCAGTCGGGAAGGCGAGCCCTGAATGGCGGAACCTGGCTGTGAGCCTCCTCTGAGGAAAGTCTGGGCACGGATGGAGGAGCCCACAGCAGCCGACCCGAAGAGCTCAAAACAGGCACAGCCAAGGCGCCAATGCTGCCACAGCTGCCACCAACCACCCCCACCCCCACCCAGCACATTCCCCCCCAAGACAGTTTCGCCACCTACGTCCCCAGGGTTCTGAAGCAGGTTCACGAGAACCCGAGCCTCTTGCAGGAGGCCGTGAGTGTCATGGATTCATTCATTAAGGACATCTTTGAGCACATCACCAACGAGGCCTCTCGCCTGGCCCGCTCCAACAAGCGCTCCACCATCACCTCCAGGGACATCCAGACAGCTGCGCTCCTGCTGCTGCCCGGAGAGACTGGCAAGTTCCCCATGTCTGAGGCCAGCAAGGCCATCATCAGGTACACCCTCAGCCAGTGAGCTGCCTCCGGACCGCCTGACCACCTTGCAAACCAAAGGCTCTTTTCAGAGCCTCCTCACTTGGCACAAAAAGACCTCTACCTCTCCAGGGACTCACATGCTCTAGCGTTTGGACCTGTGCCATTCTGCCCATACCTAAAACACTTTTTGTCGTTTATGAAACATTACCAAATGTATCAACCCGACTTTATTATATGTCTTCAGTGCAATTCGTTCCGAGGAAAATCATCGATTTACTTTAACCACGTTGCATTTATTTGCTTGCCTAAAGTGCCATATTTCTGTCAGTTGTTGGACCCGTGCCATTCTGCCGATCTTTAACTCGTTTGTACCATGAACTAAACATTATCAAACGTCACAACTCGACTTTAAGATATGTCTGTAGTGCAATTTGTTCCAAGGAAAATCAAATTTTCCTTAACCATATGGATTTTCACGGCTTTCCTAAATGGTCATTTCTGTTAATTATTTCTTGAAGTCAACCTTATGGGGATATTTTCGTAATGCTACTTACCTTTTCACTTTCATTCTTTCACTAGTGCAAGGTGGAATTTTCCAGAAGTTCATTATGTCTGATATGGCAACAGATAAAATGCAGAAGTAGATGTAAGAATACATCTGAGCCCTTTAGGCCAGATATTAATGAGATTTTCAGATATCTGAAACAATGTCAATCTCCTCTCTACTTTTTAAGAAAATGTATTTTTCACAGGCATTTGTAATTTATATCAGCATGATGTCATGGGTTTTTAAAGATTATTTTAAAATACATTGACTAAAATTTCTGTTCCAATGTTTTGTTACAGTAAACATTGGCAGATATAACTGGCACGAAAGCTCTTTGGCTTTCTATTAATTTTTAGAGGTGAAAAGTTGTCCTGAGACCAGAAATGGCTCTAGAGATTTACTCACTCCAGTGCAATGAGGTCAACTGAAAATAGCCTCTTTTCGGTGGTCAAGTTTTCCAAAACAATTCAATGCCGAGTACCCATCAAAACATCCAAATCATATTGCTAACTTAAATGTACTTTATAGAATCCTCAGTTGACTTTGGCTCCTTGGACTAATGCAAAATTGAGGGAATTAGTGAGTAATCTTAGTTTATCTGGAGACTTGCATTGAATTAAATCTCACAAGTACAGCCCCAAAAAAGGGGGGAGCGAGAGAGGGGCTTTCAAATCATAATGCTGACAGAAACCTTTCTTGTCACCTTCCTGATTCAAGTTGGAATGACAGTAGCGTTTCATCAGCAAACATGACATTGGGCTTTCACCTGAGGCTTATACATGTTCACAATAACATCTTTGGTTTTCTAAGTTTTTTAGGTAACACAGTGGATCCAAAACATTCACGCATGCTATTTTAGCAGCTATTGAGATTAACATTTTTTTAAATCTTTTGGCTTATTCACATAAATCATATTATAGATTTTCCAATAGTAAATCTTGCTAGCATTCTTGGAAGTAAGTCCCTTTCTCCTGGATGACTTTTTCTTGACATTATTTGGGTCCTTTCCTGTGCTTATTCCTGTGTGTAGTCAACAACAGACTAAAGCTCGGATTTCTCATGACTTCTGCACCCTTGGCCACCTGCTTTTCTCAACTGTCCCCAAAGTCTTACTGTGTCCTGGGGGCTTCAATTTCTTAGAATCAGCCCGGACCCAAGGCTTAGTTGGGCTCCCTCTGCAGCAAGAACATGGACTGTGATAGAAGGCAAACCGGGGGCTAGTGGAGTGGGCTTGACCCCTTAATTAGTGTTTCCTTCACCTGTTTATGTCTCGGTGTCCAACTCTCCATGCTCCTCATATGTGAGGCACAGCTGTGCTTGAGAGAGCCAGTTGTGCTCAACCGTGCCTGCTCCCAGCTAAGGCAAGTTCTGCATCCCAGGTATTCCCCTACCTCTGTTCCTTGACCACTCCAGCCCCAAGAAGCTGGATTGTACTCGGAATCCCCTGAAAGTCACATTCCCAGTTTGTTTATTCCTTATTTCCTCCTCAAAGACAGGCTGGCTACTCCTCCCAGAAGGTCGGACCCCACCCTCACCCAGCCCATCATTGTCTAGCACGTGTGTCAGGGTTGCAAAAGGACCTGACGTGTGAGGCTCCTTTGTCTCTTCATAGGTAGGGGGACCATATCATTTCTTGTCCGATTAATGCAGATAGTTTTGAAGGTAAAAGGGGTGCTCTGTGTAACTGTGCTGGGACAGCAGGCAAAAGCAGGACATGAGGACATCCTTCTAGGGAAAAGGTCTATGGATAGAGTAAGGACATCTCTTGGGGCTGAGGGATTTGCAGAGCACAAAGGTTAGTAGGAAAATGAGAGTGCATCACCTTTTTCATAATTTGTTTTCTTCAAAGTTCTGGTGCCTTTGTTTTCTGGGGACAAGTAGTGTTAGTAGGCTGCATTGACAGGGAAAGGAGACACAACGTGGTCTCTGTTTGGATGCTATAACTGCTGTGAGCTAGTGGGACCAGGCTCTACAGCAAGAGTCATAAAGGGCACAGGTTTTGGAGTCAGAGAAGACCTGGGTTCACACCCCAGCTGTGCCTCTTACGAGCTGTGGTGTCTTGGGTAAGTGACTTGACCTCTTTGAACCTCAGTTTCCTCCTCTGGACAATAGGGTCTACGAGATTGTTGTGAGGATTCAGTGAGAAAATGCAGACAGACTGCTCAGTCAGTGAATGGTGGCTGTACTTATTCTCAGTCCTGAGATTCATGCCCTCAGGCAGTGGGAGGAGTTGGGGGGTGTGATTTGATGCCAGACAGCTGTATGGACTTGCTCTCCTGGCTACCTTGGCCCCATCTGTTTGCTTAAGGCCGATGGTGAGATAAGGGAGGATGACTTTTCCTTCCTGAGCCTCTGTTAGTAAAGTTGCAGAGATAACGCTGCTCTGAGTTGTGATGGTGAGTTGCTAGGGAGCAATTGGAAAGTGCCTTGTTACCTTGCTAGCTTTGGGCACTGCTGACTCAGGGTTTTGTTGGCGAGCTGTTCCTCCTCACTCCCACTCACCCTTTCCCACTCACCCTCTCCCTGTCCAAGTCCCATGCACCTTGCAAGTCTTGGCTCAGATCCTGCCTCCTCTGTGAAGATGACCATCCCAGCCTACAGTGACTTCTCCCTCCCTGAGCCTCAGTACCTCCAACTGTCAAACAGGTGTATTCTTTACAATGCCCCTACAGAAGGGCCATGTTTAGGGTTGAATGAGGGAATAGATGTAGCATGCCAGGGGCAGGGTCTGTACAGGCCTACGGTGAGTTCCCTGCCTCTTTCTCTTCTTACTCACTGACCCTCCCCCACGATGTGTGTGCATCCTGGTCTTGATCAGATGCAGCCTTCTATTAGTAGTCATTCGGGAGTATGCCTATGCGGCAGGTGCTCTTCTGTGTATGTTATACACACACGTCCAGTCTTGACCCTTTGCCCCCATATTTTCCTTACAGGACAAGCAGGCACAATTCCTTCTGTTGAGAAGATCAAGGCCCAGAGAGGTTAGGTTATCTACTACCCAAGCTCACCTATCTAGCGAATGGCCTAGCCAGGAATCAAATCCAGTTTTGACTCCTATGCTAGATTAAGTTTCCAGTGAATGCCTTTGAATGGATGGATGGGAAGATGGACAGAAGTAGAGACCAGAATAGGAGTGCCTGCACCTTTACTTTTGCTTAGTAGAGGGAAGCCTGCTTGAGAAAAGCCTATAGGTAGTAAAGATATGGGATTTAGCAGGTTCCCAAGCGTAGGTAAGGTCCCTCTTGGACAGGAAAAAAAGAGGTGGTGGGGGGGGGGTGATGGATCAGGCTAAACCACAGGGAATTCCACGGTGGCTCCAAGATCCCAAAAATTAGCAGTGGAGGAGGTGAATAAGCACGGGACAAATGAGCCTCCTCTGAAGAGGCTTATTAACCCAGAAAGTTTTGAATTCCCCTGGAGTCAAGGCTGAGCATTTCCCTCCCATAGAATACCAATCATGGGATCTATGATTAGGTGTGGAGATAAGCTCTGCTGCACTCTGGCATCAGGGGCGATGATGGGGAAAGCAGAGGGGATTGGCCTTTTAATTCAGCAGACCTCAAATCTGGTAGGACTTTAGACTGACCTGGAAACCCATGGCTATGACCTCACACAGCAGGCTGAAAGGTTGGTGATCTGAGGCTAAAACACAGTCTGAGGCCTAAACCTCTAGCCCCAGGCCTGAACACTCCAGGGTCATGGGACCATGCTCAGCCAAGCGTCACCTAGATCCAGTAGAGCTAGGCCTCCTACAGGTGAGTACTTCAGGGGTCCATGAGCTGTGTCTTTGGTCCCGTCAGATCTTCCAGAGGCCTCACTTGGGTCAGAGGGGAAAGCCCTTCTCTGGCTGAGCTCCAGGGTTTCCAGCTCTACCCCTGCCCTGGCTCCCAGGGATTAGGATTCAGGAAGCCCCAGCGAGGGAGCCCAGGGTATCCAGGTTCTCCCCCTGCCTCAACTGGCCTGCCACAGCAGCATCCAACTACACTACCTGCTTCTATTCACAGGACCCCTCCACCCCCCACCCCATTCAGGGATGCAGCAAGAAGCGAGAAGCTAGGCTGGGTGTTGGATGGAACAGAGGTCTAATCCTGGCCCACCTGCTTCCTGAACCGTGTGACCCAGGGCAATTGACTCAACTTTCTAGTCCTAGGTTTATTTTTTTTGTCCGTCAGGGATATAGTACTTACCTCGTAGGGTTTTAGAGATGTGTGAGGGGCATTATCGTGCCCCCCCCCCGCCGCCAACCAACTTCCCAGAAGGGAGGAAAATCCACTGTCAGAAATGCAATAAAACTGTCAAATTTTATTTGCGTGTGGGAAGTCATCTATCTAAACTGTACAACTCAACTTGTAATACTATTTTTTGTCATTCTCTGCAACAGGATAAAAATTCCCTTTTCCCCTTAAAATCGGGGCAAGAAAAAAAAGGAAAACCTGGAATTGCCACTTTCAAGGGATTTTCAGTTCTCCAACCACAATATTTTAGGCATGCTAACCTCAGGAAGAGTCAGGAAATCTCATGTTCGGGTTTACAGCACAACCTGCATTCATCTATTCATTCATGCCATAAACATTTGCTGAGTACCTACTAAGTCAGGCACTGCTAGGTGCTGAGAATCACAGATGAATAAGCTGAGAGCCCATAGACTGGTTAGACTCTAGAGGGGGGAGGCAGACACTTTGGTCAGGTATTTATAATATAGTAAATACTATGACAGGGGCACCTGGGTGGCTCAGTCATTAAGCGTCTGCCTTTGGCTCAGGTCATGATCCCAGGGTCCTGGGATCGAGCCTCCTACTTGGAAGGAAGCCCGCTTCTCCCTCTGCCACTCCCCTTGCTCGTGTTCCCTCTCTCGCTGTGACTCTCTCTGTCAAATAAATACAATCTTTAAAAAAAAGATGCTATGACAGAGACATGCTCAGGTTATTTTGGGAGTCCAGAAGAAGGGCATCGAACTCAGCCCAGGGGCTAGTCGGGAAACACTTTCTGGAAGAGGTAAAGTGTAAGTTATGTGGGTTTTGTAGTGTTTTTCATGTTTCACATCACATGCTGTCTGTTGTTTGTTTTGAGTCCTGTTTCCAGGCGGAGGCAAGAGGAAAGGGAGACATGTCAAGCACAGAAAGAGCAGGAACTGATTCTGCTGCAGAAGCAGCTTGGAGGCTGGGGGACTAGGGTGACCAGCTGTCCCAGCCTGCCAGGCACTCAGGGCTTCCTAGGATGCAGGACTTTCAGGTTCAATAGCAGGTCAGTCCCGTGTCGCCCATGACTGAGGGGCTCCCGTGATTCGAGACTGTCCATGCTGAGATCAGAAAAGTCCCAAGCAGACCAGCAGGAGTCAATCACCCCCATGGGAACTGCAAGTAGTTCAGCATCTCTGGAACTTCAAATGCAAGGCAGGAAGTGGCAGCACATGAGATTGGGGAGAAAGGCAGGGACCAGAACATGAAGGGCTTGGCATGCCATATTAAGGAACTGGAACTGGTACCTTGTCCTCTAGGTGGCAGGGAGACTTGCAGGGTTTTAAACAAGGATGTGACAGGCTGTCTGATTTGTGTTTTCGTAGGTCACTCTGGCAGTAGTCGAGAAACTAGATTTGAAAGGGCCACGACTGGAAGCAGGAGGTGGTTGCCTTAATCTAGGTGACAGCGAAGAAGGCCTGGTAAGAAGCAGTAGGGAAGGAGTGGAGAGGAGAGATTCAGGGACTGCTTGAGGGGTGAAACTGGTAGCGTAGTGTGACTAATTGGACATGGCGAGAGAGGGACAGCAGAGCTGGCAGTGATCACTCCAATTTAGAAACCTTTACAAACATTTTGGATAAATGAAAATATAGAAAGAAAAATAGAACCAAACATCCATCTACCCGCCACCCAGCTTAAGGAATAAAATATGACAGATACCATTTAACCCCCCAGTACCCCTCCCCTCCCCCCCAGAAGTCCGCCCNCCCCCCCAGAAGTCCGCCCGCCTTGGCCCCCACCTTGGCCCCCCCAGAAGTAACCCCTACATTACATTGAGGTTTCTCAGTTCCATGAATTTCTACTACATAGGTATTAATTGCTAAACAATATACACTGATAGCATTGTTCCGCATGTTTCCAAACTTTCTATAAATTATATCATGATAGAGGTGTTTTTCTGTAACATGCTGTTTTCTCTCACTGTTGTGTGTGAGATACAGCCGTAATGGTACCAATAGCTCTGGTTCACTTATTTTCATTGCTGGATAGCATTCCATTGTATGAACATACTTCTCCATCTTACTGTTGATGACCATGAGATGGTTTCTAAATTTTTGGTTCATAAATACAATGCTGCTAAGAACACTCTCATACATGTCTCCCTGTGCGCAGGTCTCTAGACTGGGTGCCCAGGAGTGGAAGTGCTGCAGTCAGCAGTGTGTGCATCTGTCTCTTGCACACTAGTCAATATTGTCCAAAGGGGTCAGACCACCTTGCACTCCAACTAGTGATGCATGTGATGTGCCCATTGATGTAGCTTCTCACCAGCATTTGGGAGGTTCCGTCTTTTTATTCCTTGTGGCTCCAGTGCAGTGAAATGCTACCTCATCGTGGTTTTAGTAGGCAATTCTCAGACTACTGATAAGATGATGCCCTTCCTGTGTAATTTTTTGGTACATGTATGCTTACTCTTTTGTAAAATGCCTCACCAAGCCTTCCTAATGTTAATAAGCGCTTGAGGACATAGGAGTCCCCTCTCAGTGGCCCTTACCCATCACCATTACTGGAACTGTTTCACACAGTCACTGTTTGCTTTTATGTACCCGTTTTATGTACCTATGTTTTCATTGCTCTGCAATTTTACTCTGATTCATCCAGGTGGGTGTCCTGAATCTAGGGAACCGTGGCTCTCCTCTCTTCTGGAAAATTACCAGCCATTTCCTCTTTGAATATTGTTCTTCTGCCATTTGCCCGGTATCTCCTTCACAAACTCCCACGAGATGCACTTTTTACATTTCTGTTCCAGGCCTTATGTCTCTTCACCTTTCTTTTACCTTTCCTTCCTCTTTATCTCTCTGGGGGACATTCTCCATAATTTCTTTTATCTCTCTTCCCATATGCTAATTCTCTCTTCTGGTGGGTCTGGTTGGTTCTTCCAAAATTACAAGAACCTTTTCTTCCAGTGGTCCTGTATTTCACTTTCAGAAATTTCACTTGGCTCTTTGTGAGACGTGGTTGTTTCTTCCCTAGGATTGATGCTATTCTCTCCTTTACTTAAAAATGTTAATCAAACACTTTTTAAATAGTTTGCACCTGGGAATAAGTCTTTGGAGGTGTACACGTTGAGTTGTTTTGAATTATGAGCATGTTAGGGAGGGCTTTATCCATGGGAACCTACCTAAAGCCTCCTCCTAAAGTTAAGGGTGGGCTCCTCCAGAAAAGATTTGACTTGCATTTGTCCCCCATCTGGGCTTCTGCCAGAATTCACTGAGCCATACTGATAGTGTTTGTTGGAACTCCAAAGCCACATGTGGGCAGAATTGCGATTTCAGATTCTCAAAGGAGCCTCCCCACACCTCAGCCAGACCCAAGGCCAAGAGATACAAGTTTCCTTGTCGTCTCCCTACGCCTGTAGTTAAAAAAAATGGGGGGGAGCAGTTTTTCACTGAGCGCCTTATCTAGCAAGCATCAGGGATTGCTACACAAGTCTCAGTTGTCTACTAATCTCTGGCTCTTTTCCAGCTCATCCAAGTATCTAAAATGGTGTTTATGATAATTTTTCTCAAATATCTGTGTTTGTTTGGAATGAGAGTTTTTCAGTAATCTATTCCAAATAGTGTCCAAATAAAAAAACATTAGAGATCCTTAAGCATGTAAATCAGACCAGGCCCACTCAGTAGTAGTCAGAGGATGTCTAAGTTACTCTGCAAGGTTTGAGACAACTTGCACTCCCATGCCTGTTGCCTTGGAGGGGCTGGTTAGAGGGATGGCTCAGCTGGGCCTCTGTCCCACTCCAGAGAGTCTCAGAGCCTCTTCACATTGTATTTCCAGCAGGATAGGCACACTTCCTATACGGCAGGTCAGAGCTTTCGAGAAACAAGGCAGAAGACACGTATCCTCTTAAAGATTAGATCCATAATTCACATAGCATCACTTCCACCATGTTTCATTACCCAAAGCAATCACACACTTCCCTAGAGTCAAGAGCGGCTGGGGGCGGGGGCGGTGGAGCTAGAG
>LNAC01001021.1:335052-368229 GCA_002007465.1 Ailurus styani | reverse complement strand
GGCAGAGAGAGCACCTCTCAGTGGACAGTATCGAGGACTGAACAGCCTTTCTGAACCTGACACATAGTGTCATGCAACACACATTTTTAAAAATTTATTTTATTTTTTTTTATTGTGTTATGTTAGTCACCATAAAATATATCGCTAATTTTTGATGCAGTGTTCCAAGGTTCATTGTTTATGTACGACACCCAGTGCTCCATGCAAAACGTGCCCTCCTTAATACCCACCACCAGGCTCACCCATCCCCACACACCCTCCCCTCTAAAGCCCTCAGATTGTTTCTCTGAGTCCAGAGTGTCTCATGGTTCATCTCCCCTTACGATGTGCCCCAATTTACTTTTGCTTTCCTTCTCCTAATGTCCTCCATGTCATTCCTTATGCTCCACAAGTAAGTGAAACCACATGATAATTGACTTTCTCTGCTTGACTTATTTCACTCGGCATAATCTCCTCCAGTCCCATCCATGTTAATGCAAAAGTTGGGTATTCATCCTTTCTGATGGTTGAGTAATATTCCACTGTATATATGGAGCCCATCTTCAGATACTGCTGGGTGCCACCCACTAAGTATGCCGATACAACAAAGTCTTTGGTTCCTTGGTCCAGAGTGGTAAACTCTGGAATTCTTTTCCACCTCTCTCACCCCTAGTAGAGTGGCCTGGCCCATGTAGCAGATCCCTCCAATCCAAGACAGAGACTTCACCCGCTTTGGGAATCCCCTAAATCCTGCACTTCAATTGTAATCCATCCCTCTCCACATGCCTACAAAAGTACGTATCTAGAGAGTCATAAATAGGGCAGGTTTGAAGCCACAGAAAGACTTTAGGGAGATGAAGGGGGAAGCACAAGCAGTCCCATACATAAGCCATCCCAATCTTTTGGAGTTTGTTCAAGGCAAGCACTTGCTTTCAAATCTTGATTGGAATCAATTACACAGTGGAGATTGAGGTAGGTGAAGTAATCAATGCTGCATTTCATTTTGTATTTATGTATTTCCTGTCAAGCAGGCTAAACCAGAGAAAAATGGTTTCTGTGACCCTCAAAACATTCAAAGGCTTTTAACACACCTGATGGACCAGCAACTGGAGTGAGATTCAAGAGACCAACCAGGTTCCTGGTGTCAGATGTAGGCCAGTTGCTATGTGATCTTGGGTAAGACCATTCACTTTCCTGGGAAGACCCCACTTGGGAAATAACTCTGAATTCCTAGATGGGATAAAATTCACTAAGCCAGTCCAGTTATTTTAACAAGCACAATAACTATGCATACAATTCACACCTAAAACAAAAATTTCCAGTCGTGGATGACAAACATCAAGTCCACACATAGTCCTATGGTCCCTGCTTAACTATGACTTCTAAGGGCTGCTCACCATTGCTTCTTGTAGTAAGATCTTGGAAACAGGGTGCCTGGGTGGCTCAGTGGGTTAAAGCCTCTGCCTTCGGCTCAGGTCATGATCCCAGGGTCCTGGGATCGAGGCCCGCATCGGGCTCTCTGCTCAGCAGGGAGCCTGCTTCCTCCTCTCTTTCTCTCTCTCTGCCTGCCTGTCTGCCTACTTGGAATCTCTCTCTCTGTGTCAAATAAATAAATAAAAATCTTTAAAAAAAAAGATCTTGGATACAGAGGTAGTTAAATTATGGGCAGGTTTCAGGATTATCAGGCTCAGAAGAATCATGGGTTACAGCAGAAGCTGTGAGGGACAAGACTGACCAAGTCACCACCCTCAGATGGTTGCTCTACAGCACGGCAAAGAAGGACTGAATTGATGACCATGTAGAGATGAGGCCTAGTGCTCTCTTGTCCCACTAATGGCCTCATGGATTAACTGAAACCCACCTGTGATCCTGGATTTGTTTTTCAAGTATCGAATAATAAGAAGAAAAAATAGGTGGCCACTTTTTTCAAGCTTTCTCCTCCCTTCCCAACACTCATTCTGTTCTTATCCAGGAGTCACAGGCCATGGGCAAAGAGGAGGAAGGCTATGATGGTTCCAGAATCAGGACCAACTG
Source organism: Ailurus styani (assembly GCA_002007465.1). Lineage (NCBI taxonomy): Eukaryota > Metazoa > Chordata > Mammalia > Carnivora > Ailuridae > Ailurus > Ailurus styani. The sequence continues at coordinate 366,216 of LNAC01001021.1, read as the reverse complement.
CATTTTATTGGACTAGGTCTAGCTAACTGGGTTTTCATCTTGCCACGTCAATGTGCTGGTATTCAGGGTCATGCACTTGAGATTAAAAAAAAAACTAATTCAACTTCAGACAGCTTGAAGAAAAAGATGGGGAGGTGTAAATCACCTTATGTCTCTTAATTCATTGCCATTGTTTTCTTAATTTGATGGAGAAGACAGGAGACATGTCTACCCTAGTCATGGAAACATGGCTTTAAATCACTGTAATTACAAGCAAATGAATGATAATAATTTAAAAAGCTAGTAATAGGCAAAGAAACACACCAATTTACTCTTCAGTCTCCAAGGATGAACACCAGGAAGTCTATTAGGGGCTCATCTGGGGGTCCACCTACTCAAACTTTAGGTCAGTGGCTGCGGGGAAAGGGCTGCAAGTTGTTCATTAGCTTAGAGGAGACTGAGATTTGGCTGCTCTCAGTGGAAGCCGCCATCATTCTAATGATGCATAACTGCAGGTCATGAAAGTCTACCTTTCGAAAACAAAGGATAATAGCCTGGAAAAGAAAAGAATCAGAGAAATATGAACCAGGTATAACAGTAACTTCAGTTTCTGGGGAGACTGAAGTAGGTATTGTTGTTTTTTTGTCATTTTGACTTAGCTACTTCTGTACCGTGTTTGCATCCTCAGTCACGTACTTAGATGAATTCCTTAATAGGTGACATGTTGATAAAAGCGTGTTTGGGGTATGTTTGTTCTATTAATGCTATTTCCCTTATTTTCATGCTCGTAATTTGTCAGTTACAACAGTAAAGTCAGTTCCCTTAGTTTGTCTTCTCAGTAAAATGTATCGTTAGATTACAATTGCTCATTTAGACCCTTTGGTCCCCATTCAGCCACTGGGCCAACAATCGGATGTACACACGCCTCCTCTCGGGCTTCAACATCCAACTCTATTACAATACCTATGAGACCAATATGCAAGAATAACTCTGGGAGGAAAAATGTGTATGTGATATAGAGAAACACTGGCATTTCAAAGCAGAATTAATTTGCATGATAGAAATTAAGAGATTAAGCGAAATGTATTTTGTTCTAACTGCTTCATAATTCTTAGTCTGAAAAGGTACATAGGTCTGAAAGGAGCCTTTGGTCTTCAAACTTTTTGTTTCAGACCTATAAAATTATCTGAGGACACCACCTAAAAGAATTTACTTGCCTTTGATTTCATGGTAGATTTTCTCAGTTTCCTAAGGCAGCAAACTCTTTTATAAAAATCCTTTCAGAAGATTTTTCTAATATTCCAGAATAATAACAAGTACTAATTCTGTCTGATGGGGGAAGGATCCTTTGTCCTGAATCCAAACACTAGTGTTCCAATGGAGAGCTCTGGAGATAATGGCTCATCAGAGTTATTTTATAGTTGACCAAACAGTTCAGGGAATCTCTTGCATATTCTGCACTGTCCCCCATTCTTTCTCTTAAGCAAGTGGGGCTCTACAAAAAGTGAAATCATCTGTGAGTTCAGTCTCTCCCGGCAAAGCCCCATCACTCTTTTGCTGGGTTTAAGAAAAATTTTTTCTTTTATAGTTTATCCATCTTTTGTCTCATGTGACTGAGAATGAGATGATTCCTTACAGGTTTCTAGGTCCCATCCAAAAAAAAAAGGGGTTTCTGAGTTTTTTAAAAATGCAAAGGAACACTTAACAATATCTACCTAACACTGGGATTTAAAACACACCATAATTAATTTCAGATGATTGAAATCACAGTGTATGTTCACTCCCACAGTGATAAGAATCTAGAAATCAATTGTTTATAAGGCAACTGGAAAATATTCAGCTCCTTTGAAATTAAGTAATGAGTGTATACCAAAACAAATAAAAATCCATGGAACTAGAAAAACAAATGAAAAAAGAAAATATTGCCTAACAGTAATAATAATTTTAAAAAAAAGGATTCCTCTTAGTTCTGTTAACCGGTCACCATTGTCTTCTTAATTTTTTGGAAAGGGCAAGAGATTTGTCTGTTAGCAGGTCCAGATTCATATCCTCAATCACCATGATTATAAGCAAGCACGCAACCAACTACAGGCAAAGAATCACATGCTATTTCTCTCCAATCTGCGTGCTGAAAATGACTGGGAGGTTTGTGCTTTTTTCACAACCTCCCACACCTTGGGTCAGTGGATCTAGTCAGGGGCTGCAGGTGTCCCACTGGCTGAGCCAGTGAGGACTGAGGCCCTGGCTGCTCTCATTAGAGGATCGAATTATCCATGCCTAATTGCTGGTCACAAAGGTTCTTGTTTTAAAAAAGATTTAGGCAGGAAGAGACAAATATCAGAAAAAAACTCAGTGACTTCAGAAAGTAATTTCAGACACCAAGGAGTTTAAATGTGAATTGCTTCCCGAATATGGGATTTGGCTGTTTCTGTAAACTGTGTGTCCTCGTTTATATGTGCAAATGAATTCCAAATAAAAGATAGGTTGCAAATGGGATATGGTTGATTATCAGTGCTTCTGTGTTATATCTGTTGTCATATCACACATATGAGAGAACCAAATCTGCAAGTCTACAGGTAGAAAAGCAACCACCTTTTGGGAGGTAGGAGGTACGGAGAGTTGAACTGGGGGAGATGTGGTTGTAGGTTGTAGGAGCCTGCTTACAGAGGCTACCGCAAAGAATCATAAGCAGTGGAGTGCAAAATCTGAACTTTTGGAAGTCTGCTACCACGGAGGACACGCCTGGCTTAAAGGTGCTCAGGTGGCAAAGCGGGGAGGAGTCCCAGGAGTCACAGCAAGGTCTAAGGATCCCCTGGGTCCCAAGAAGAATGGAGGGTGCCATCCTGCTGCACTATTCCCCAGGCATAAGAGCAGGGAAGCCAGCTGGGAGCCATGGCTCTCGGTGCCAGCTTTCTGCTCTGTTTGGCCATACACTGTGAACCGCCAAGTAGTCATGCAACTGCTTTCCTGGGACTGACCAGCAAACACCAAAGTGCAGCAAAGCCCTCCCCTGGAGGAATAGCATGGATCTGTGCCCCGGGAGTCCCGAAATCTTGGAGTTTTGAAACTCAGTCACATGCCTGAGATTAAAAAAAAAAAAAAAAGCTTGGACATAGACAGGGCGAACCCAGAGTTCAGATGGAAACTGGGGACATGAGCAGGGCGATAGATTGTTCTTCTGTGAGGGCTCAAGGAAGAGTGAAGGGCGTGAACCTTCAACTTCAGGGCTAGGAGCAAGCAGGGCACCATCATATTCATCCCGCCCATCAGCGCTGAAAGCCTTCAGCGGGCAAGACGGCACCACCTAGTGGAGGCTGGAGCTGCTTACACCAAGTCGGGGCCTCTTGTGCCCTAGGGGTGCATTTCCACTCAAACAAGTCCCCTGAGAATCAGCACAGCCAGCCCCTCCCCCAAAAGACCAGCACAACAGCTCGATGGCACCGAATCTACTGATCACAGAGTGCTAGAAAGCTTCAGCTCTAGGACAAATAGGATCTAGCTCCCTTTTCACTTTTATTCTTTATTTTTTTAAATTATTTTTCCTTTCTATTCTTTTTTTAATTCCCTTTCTAAAAGTTTTATTATTAATTTTTTATTTTTGTTTTTTATAGGTTTCTTTATTTTAGGCAGGGAGGGGCAGAGAAGGAGGGAGAGAATCCTCAATCAGACTCCCTGCTGAGCGCAGAGCCTGCCTCAGGACTCAATCCCAGGACCCTGAGATCATGACCTGAGCCAAAACCAACAGCCAGACATTTACTTGACTGAGCCAGCCAGGTGTCCCTATTATTAATTTTTTCTTAATTTTTAGACATACATATTTTATTTGGTTTATTTTCAGCATTGTTTTTTCTTCTTTTTTTATCTTCTATTTGGGCATCTAGATTCTTTTAACATACGGACCAAAAAGCACCCAGGATCTAGTTTTTTTCGGGGGTGGGGTCGTATCTTTCCTTTCTTTCTTTCTTTCTTTCTTTCTTTCTTTCTTTCTTTCTTTCTTTCTTTTTTCCTTGGTTTTTGTGTTGTTTTTTCATTTGGGGGGGGGTTCTTTTTTTCCCTTTCTTTTCATTTCTGGACCACATGGCAAGACAGAGAAATTCACCCCAAAGGAAGAACAGAAAGTAGAACTCACAGCCAGGGATTTAATCAAGTCAGATATAAGTAAGATGTCTGAATTAGAATTGAAAACAACAATTATCGGGATACTAGCTGGGCTTGAGAAACTCATAGAAGACACTAGAGAATCCCTTACTACAGAGATAAAAGAACTAAAGTCTAGTCAGAGTAAATTTAAAATGTTATAACCGAATTGCAATCTAACATGGAGGCCATTGAAATGAGGATGGACGAAGCTGAGGAACGATTCAGTGATATAAATGATGAAATTATGGGAAATAATGAAGTTGAAAAGAAGAGGGAAAGAAAGGTAATGGACCACGCAGGTAGACTCAGGGTACCTAGCAACTTATTAAAACATAACATTCATAGCATAGGAGTTCCAGAAGATGAAGAGAGAGAAAGGGGGGCATAAGGTTTACTCAAACAATTGGAGGTGAAAACTTCCCTCATCTGGAGAGGAACACAGACATCAAAATCCAAGAAGCAGAGAGAACTCTCCTTAAATTCAACAGAAGCCAACCATTGCCAATGCATATCATAGTCAAATTCACAAAATACACAGACAAAGAAAGAACCCCGAAAGCAGAAAAGAAAAAAGTCCTTAACCTACGAGGGAAAACAGATCAGGTTCACAGCAGATGTGTCCACAGAAACAGGGCAAGAGGGCAGAAGCGAGTGACAGGAAATAGTCAACGTGCTGAATGGGGAAACTATGCAGGCAATAATTCTTTATCCAGCAAGGCCATCATTCGGAATAGAAGGAGAGAGAAAGAGTTTCCCAAACAAGAACTAAAGGAGTTCATGACCACTAAACCAGCCCTGCAAGAAATACTATGGGAGATTCTCTGAGTGGAGAAAAAGAGACCAAAAGCAACAAAGACTAGAAGGGCCCAGAGAACATCACTAGAAACACCAACTCTATAGGTAATACAATGGCACTAAATTCATATCTTTCAAAAATCACTCTGAATACAAAGGGAATACATGCTCCAATCAAAAGACATGGGGTATCAGAATGGATAAAGAAACAAGACCCATCTATCTGCTGCTCACAAGAGGCACATTTTAGACTTAAAGACACCTATAGATTGTGAGGGGGGTGGAGAACCATCTCTCAGGCTAATGGACGAAAGAAGCCAGAGTAGCCAAACTTATGTCAGACAAACTAGATTTTATTTTTTTTATTTATTTTTTATTTTTTTAAAAGATTTTATTTATTTATTTCACAGAGGGAGAGAGATCACAAGGAGGCAGAGAGGCAGGCAGAGAGAGAGGGAAGCAGGCTCCCCGCTGAGCAGGGAGCCCAAATGCGGGCCTCAATCCCAGGACCCTGAGATCATGACCTGAGCCGAAAGCAGAGGCATTAACCCACTGAGCCACCCAGGCGCCCGACAAACTAGATTTTAAAACAAAGAGTGTAATAAGAGAAGAAGGAGGGCATTATATCCCAGTTAAGGGTTCTAGCCATCAGGAAGATCTAACAATGGTAAATACTTATGCCCCTAACTTGGGAGCACCAAATATATAAATCAATTAATAATAAACTTGAAGAAACTCATCGATAACCATGCAATAATAGTAAAGGACTTTAACACCCCACTTATAGCAACGGACAGATCATTATCTAAGCAGAAAATCAACAAGGAAATATGGCTTTAAATGACAACACTGGAACAGATGAATTTTTTAATATTGATAATTCCCTTTTTTTTGCAATAACGTGCTTTTCACAGCATATATTAGAAACGGAAGCATGTGTATGGATGAACGAATGGAGTTTCTTTGACATGAAAGTCATTAATCACTTTTTTACAAAAGGCTCTTTTATTTTTGTTTAATTTCTACTTTTTATATGAGTTGAATGATGTTATATGAAAAAGCACATGTAAAGAACTTAGAATACTACTGGGAAAATGATCAGTCCTCAAATGTTTATTTTATTTTCACTGGTGGCTGTGGTAATAGTGGTCATTATACCATCTGCTCCAGCCTGCCCTGGCTTTTTAACTTAGCATTCATTTTACATTTTGAAATCCAGTCCCTAATTATAATTAATTTACATTTTTGTTTTTAATGCAATAACGGTTGGAAGGCCAAGGGTAGAAGAAATAGTATGGAATGTTCTGAAGATCTGATTTTATCCTTTCAAGACGATGATTTCTCTTAATCTACACTGTATTCAAGGTGCCTCCAACTCTAGTCCACATTTCATTCTGAATCTCTCTTTGCTTCATGAGCTCCTCTCCTACTCCTAGACAAAATTGAGGAGAAAGATGGCAGGCTGGAGCCCAAGCTGTAGAGCGGACTGACAACAGCCTTTTTATTTTGAATCTGTGGGTAGCAGTTCTTTACTCCTTGTCCTCACAGGAGAGGACAGTCCCAGTTAGGGCCTGACTCAACTACATCGCCTCTCAGGTGGGCTTCCAGAGTTTTCACTGTTTTTTTTTTAAACATATGATGTAGTATTTGCTTCAGGAGTGCATGGACCAGATGAACTTAAGAGACATATTCAGAACACTTTATCCTAATGCAGCAGAATATACACTGTTTTTGAGTGCACATGGAACATTCTCCAGAATAGATCACATATTAGATCACAAATGATCCCTCAACAAGTACAAAAGGATTGAGACCATACCGGGCATATTTTCAGACCCCAACACCATGAAACTTGAAGTCAACCACAAAAAAAAATTGAAAAGACCTCAAATACATGGAGGTTGAAGAACAGCCTACTAAAGAATGAATGGGTTAACTAGGAAATTGAAGAAGAAATTAAAAAAAATACACACAAGCAAATGAAAATGAATACATGACAGTCCAAAACTTTTGGGTTGCAGCAAAGACAGTCCTAACATGGAAGTATAATGCAATACAGGCCTAACTCAAGAACCAAAAAAAGTCTCAAATACAAAACTTAACCTTATGCCTAAAGTAGCCATAAAGGGAACAGCAAATAAAGTCTAAAGCCAGCAGAAGAAAGGCACTAATAAAGATTAGAGCAGAAATGAATGATATAGAAACAGAAAAAAATCAGTAGGACAGATTAAGAAAACTACGAGATTGTTTTTCAAAAGAATTAATAAAATTGATGAACCCTTAGCCAGACTTATCAAAAACAAAAGAGAAAGGACCCAAATAGTTCAAATCACAAACAAAAGAGGAAGGATCACAACCAACACCACAGACATACAAACAATTATAAGAGATTACTATGAAAAATAAGATGCCAACAAACTGGGCATCCTGAAAGAAATGGACAAATTCCTAGTTTACAAACTACCAAAACTGAAACAGGAAGAAATAGAAAACTTGCACAGACCCATAAACAGAAAAAAAAAATTGAATCAGTAATCAAAAATCCCCCAACAAGCAGAAGTCCTGGGCCAGATATCTTCCCAGGGAAATTCTACCAGACATTTAAAGAAGAGTTCATTGCAACCCAATGTTTATAACAACAATGTCCACAATAGCCAAACTGTGGAAAGAGCTGAAATGTCCATCAACAGATGAACAGATAAAGAAGATGTGGTATATATGTATACACACACATACACACACACACACACACACACACACACACACACAATGGAATATTACTCAGCCATCTGAAAGGATGAATACTTATCATTTACATAGACATGGATGGAACTGGAGGGTATCATGCTGAGTGAAAGAAGTCAATCCGAAAAAGAGAATTATCATATGGGTTTACTCGTATGTGCAATATGAGAAACACCACAGGAAACTATCGGGAAAGGGAGGCAAAACTGAGTGCGAAGTCATCAGAGAGGGAGAAAAACCAAGAGAGGCTCTTAACTATCGGAAACAAACTGAGGGTTGATGGAGGGGAGGTAGGGGGACAGGGAAATTGGACGATGGGCATTAAGGAGGACACATGATGTGATGAGCCCTGTGTTATATGCCACTGATAAATCATTGAACACTACATCTGAAACTAATGATGTACCATAACTTGGCTAATTGAATTTAAATAAAAAAAATTAGGACACCTGGGTGGCTCAGTCATTTGAGTGTCTGCCTTCGGCTCAGGTCATGATCCCAGGGTCCTGGGATCGAGTCCAGCATCGGGCTCCCTGCTGGGCAGAAAGCCTGCTTCTCCCTCTCCCACTCCCCTTGCTTGTGTTTCCTCTCTCGCTGTGTCTCTCTCTGTCAAATAAATAAATAAAATCTTTAAAAATAAATAAACACATAAATAAACAAACAATAAAATAAAGTTAATACCTATTCTTCTCAAACTGTTCCACAAAAATAGAAACGGAAGGAAAACTTCCAAACTCATTCTATGAAGCCAGTATTACCTTGATTCTAAAGCCAAAGACCCCATAAAAGGGAAAATTACAGACCAATATGCCTGATGACCAGGGATGCAAAAGTTCTCAATCAAATAGTAGCAAATTGAATTCAACAGTACATTAAAAGAATTATTCACCACGATCAAGTGGGATTTATTCCTGGGCTGCCTGGTTGGTAGTTCAGTATTTGCAATCAGGGATAAATGGAACACACCTCAACATCATAAAGGCCATATACAAAAGACCCACAGCTAATAACATCCTCAATGGGGAAAAACTGAGAACCTTTCTCCTATGGTCAGGAATAAGACAGGGATCTCCACCCTCACCATCACTATTAAAGATAGTACTGGAAAAGGACCTGGGTGGCTCAGTTGGTTAAGCGTCTGCCTTAGGCTCAGGTCCCAGGGTCCTGGGATCAAACCCCGTGTCAGGCTCCCTACCCAGCGGGGGATTCTGCTTCTCCCTCTGTCCCTCCCCAACTCGTGTTCTCTCCCTGTCTCTCTCATATAAATAAATAACATCTCAAAAAAATAAAATACAGAAGAAAAATCATAGTACTGGAAGTCTTAGTCTCAGCAATCAGACAACAGAAAGAAATAAAAGGCACCCAAATTGGCAAGGAAGAAGTCAAAATTTCACTATTTGCAGACAATATGATACTCTATGTAGAAAACCCAAAACTCCACCTTATATAGAGGCTGTTAGAACGCATACACGAATTCAGCGGAGTCTCAGGATATAAAATCAACGTGCATAAATCTGTTGCATTTCTATACACCAATAAGAAAGCAGCAGAAAAAGAAATCAAGGAATTGATCCCATTTGCAATTGCACCAAAACCAATAAGATACCTACGAATAAACCTGAAGAAAGAGGTAAAGGAACTGTACTCTGAAAACTATAGATCACTTATGAAAGAAATTGAAGAGGACACAAAGAAATGGAGAAACATTCTATGCTCAGGGATTCAGAAAAAATAAAAAAAACATTGTTAAAATGTCTATCCCACCCAAAGCAGTCTACATGTTAATGCAATCCCTATCAAAATACCACCAGCATTTTCCATAGGGCTAGAACAAACGTTCCTAAAATTTGTATGGAACCACAACCAAGACCCTAAGGAGCCAAAGGAATCCTGAAAAAGAAAAGCAAAACTGGAGTCATCACGATTCCAGATTTCAAACTACATTACAAATCTGTAGTGATCAAGACAGTATGGTACTTGCACAGAAACAGACAGGTAGATCAATGGAACAGAAGAGAAAATCCAGAAATGGAACCACAGCTATATCTTTGGCAAAGCAGAAAAGCACAGCCAATGAGAAAAAGACAGTCTCTTTAAAACATGGTGTTGGGAAAACTGGACAGCAACATGCAGAGGAATGAAACTGGACCACTTTCTTACACCATACACAAAAAGACATTCAAAATGGATGAAAGACCTAAACATGAGACAGGAAACCATCAAATTCCTAGAGGAGAACACAGGCAGAATCCTCTCTGACCTCAGCTGTAGCAACTCCTTACTAGACATGTCCCTGGAGGCAAGGGAAACAAAAGCAGAAAAGAACTATTGGGACTTCATCAAGACAAAAACTTCTGCACAGGAAAGGAAACAATCAACAAAACTAAAAGGCAGCCTGTGGAATGGGAGAACATATTTGCAAGCAACATATCTGGTAAAAAGTTAGTAACCAAAATCAATAAAGAACTTATCCAACTCAACACCCAAAAAACAAAAAAGTCCAGTTAAGATATTGGCACAAGACATGAATAGACACTTTTCCAAAGAAGACATCCAGAAGGCTAACAGACATATGAAAAGATGCTCAACATCACTCACCATCATGGAAATACAAATCAAATCCTGGATGAGATACCACCTCACCTCTGTCAGAATGGCTAAAATTAACAACATAGGAAACAACAGATGTTGGCGAGGATGTGGAGAAAGGGGAAACCTCTTGCACTGATGGTGGGAATGAAAACTGGTATAGCCAATCTGGAAAACAGTATGGAGGTTCCTCAGAAAGTTAAAAATAGTGCTACCCTATGATCCAGCCGTTGCACACTATGTATTTACCCATAGAATACAAAAACACAGGTTTGAAGCCGTACATGCACCCCGATGTTTATAACAGCATTATAAAAAACAGCCAAACTATGGAGAGAGCCCAGATGTCCATTCACTGATGAATGGATAAAGAAGAGGTTGTGTACACACACACACACACACACACACACACACACACACTCACAACGGACAATTAGTCATCAAAAAATATGAAATCTTGCCATTTGCAATGACGTGGGTGGAGCTAGAGTGTATTATGCTAAGTGAATTAAGTCAGTCAGAGAAAGACAAATAGCATATGATCACATTCATATGTGGAATTTAAGAGAAAAAAACAGATTGTGAACATATGTAAAGAGGGAGAAGAAAAAAAAAGGAGAGAGGGAAACAAACCATAAGAGACTTCTAAGGCTACAGAACAAACTGAGGGTCAACGGAGGGGGGTGGGTAGGGGATGGGCTGGATGGGTGATGGGTAAAGGATAAAAGTGTTTTAAAGTTGGGCAGAATGGCAGAGGTCCAAACACTAGAGTAGGTGGGTCTCTTGAGAGTTACAGGTCTTTTTGTGCCGTGTGAGGTGGCTCTGAAAAGAGCCTTTGGTTTGCGAGGTGGTCAGGCGATCCGGAGGCAGCTCATTGGCTGAGGGTGTACCTGATGATGGCCTTGTTGGCCTCAGACACAGCGAACTTGCCAATCTCCCTGGGCAGCAGCAGGCGTGCAGCTGTCTGGATCTCCCTGGAGGTGATGGTGGTGCACTTGCTGGAGCGGGCCAGGCGAGAGGCTTCATCGGCGATGCGCTCGAAGATGTCGTTGACGAACGAATCCAAGAGGCTCACGGCCTTCTTTGAGAGGCTTAGGCCCTCGTGAACCTGCTTCAGAACCCTGGGGAAGTAGGTGGCGAAACTGTCATGGGAGCGGCGGCGGCGGCGACGGCGACGGCATTGGCGCCTAGGCGGCTCCTGCTTTGGGCTCTTTGGGTCCGCTGCCATGGGCTCCTCGATGCCCAGGCATTCCTCAGAGGAGGTTTTACAGCCAGGCTCCGCCATGTGGAGCTTGCCTTCCCGACAGCTCAGAAGGAAAGAGAATGGTGGCTCCTGAGGGGCGCTGGCGCATTTCTAGTCGCTGCATTTCCTGACGTCATGCTCAAGCCCTATCTGATTGGACAAAATACAAAACCAAGAAGCCGGTGACATAGCCAGGTCTTGTCACATCTGATTGCAAGCCTTCGAGTTTGATATCACTTCAGTCAGAGTGGGAATCAGACGTCCTCTAATTTTCCTTTGACAGCCTCCAGAAAAACTTTTAAACATTCCATATGATGCTGTAATTTACCTCCAAATGTGGGGTCATGATCTGAGGGTTGTGAAATCCAGTGCAACTTTGGGCTCTGCACTGACCTTGGAGCCTGCTTGGGAATCTCGTGCTCTCCCTCTGCTCCTCCCTCTCCTCTCCTGCTCTCTCTCACTCTCTCTCTCCCTCTCTAAAAAAAATTTCATGTTGTAAATCTGGAGTAAACTACACCTTCACAGGGAATGTTTGAAACAAATGAGAATACATCAAACTTAGAAGCTTCTGCACAGCAAAGGAAATCATCAAGAAAATGAAATGGCAACCTATCGAAGTGGAGAAAATATCTGCAAATCATGAATCTGATGAAGGGTTAATATCGAAAATATATACTGAATTCCAAAAACTCAAAAGCAGAAAAGATAAAAACTAAACAAGTTGATTAAAAAGTAGGCAAAAGGCCTGAATAGGCACTTTTCCACAGAAAACCTTCAAATGCCCAAAATGTACATGAAAAGATCTTCCATATCACTAATCAGGGAAAGACAACTCAAAACCACAAGAAAGTAAAACTTCACACCGTTAAGATGGCTTAAAAAAAAAAAAAGACAGGAATAACAAATGCTTCTGAGGATGGAGAGAAAAAGGAAGTCTATTGAGTTGCCTGGGTGGCTCAGTGGCTAAGCCTCTGCCTTCAGCTCAGGTCATGATCCCAGGGTCTTGGGATCAAGCCCTGAGTCGGACTCCCTGCTCAGCGGGAAGCCTGCTTCATGCTCTGCCTGTTGCTTCCACTACTTATGCTATCCCTCTCTCTGTCAAGTAAATAAATAAAATCTTTTTTAAAACTTGAAAAAAAATTTTTAAAAAAGGAAATCTTATGCACAGTTGGTAATGTAATGTATGGAACGTAAATTGGTACAACCACTTTGGAAAACAGCATGGAGGTTCCTCAAAAAATTGGAAGTACCATATGATACAACAATTCCACTTTGAAGTATTTACCTGAGGAAAGCAGGTACGATGAATGGGCACTACCATGTTCATTGCAGCATTATTTACTATAGCCAAGACATGAAAACACCCTAACTACCCATTTCTGTCGGCAGGATGTGGCNGTTGGTAATGGAATGTATGGAACGTAAATTGGTACAACCACTTTGGAAAACAGCATGGAGGTTCCTCAAAAAATTGGAAGTACCATATGATACAACAATTCCACTTTGAAGTATTTACCTGAGGAAAGCAGGTACGATGAATGGGCACTACCATGTTCATTGCAGCATTATTTACTATAGCCAAGACATGAAAACACCCTAACTACCCATTTCTGTCGGCAGGATGTGGCCTGGTTTTACATGCTTTGAAGTCAGACCGACCTGGGTACAAATCCCAGCTTTACTATTTACCAGTTGTGTGCCATTAGGAAAGTTCCCTGGGCCTGTGCTTTCTCAGCTGTAAAAAGGGAATGATAGTAGTACCCATCTCATAGGGCTGTTGTGAGCCTAAAATGAGATGACAGAAGTAGAACGCTTAGCACAGGAGACATAATGAGCACTCAGTAATTTGGGGCTGCATCATTTCCTCCCACACGGCACAGGACATCAGCCCGATCACCTGGCCCTGGCCGTCCTCTCCACAGTCTGGTTAATTTTCTTCAACCACATGCCTGTGAAGTGGTTATAACAAGTTGGCTGCTTGTTGGCTGCTAAGCACCCTCACACACTCCCTTCTTCAGTGAGGTTTTAGCCTTGGCAGAAAAGCTCTACATGGCTTGCTTTTGCACTCCTCACCACACGTGTTTTACTGACTGACAACTGTGGTGGGTTGAGATCTCTGACATGTCTTTCAAACACCATCCAAGGCTATCCTGCCAACTCCAGCAGGCCCTTAACCAGTTGGCACCTCATGTTCTTCAGCACGTGTTTTAACAGAGAGCCCACTCTGCTGCTCCTCTCCTTTCTGAGGCAGCAGTGTGTTGCAGCAAAACTAAAACGTTCTGAAAGAGTTAATCAGTGTTTTCATTAGCTCTGCTGTGTATGATCAATGATGCCCTGGCACCGCCCCTCCACCTCCACCCACCAAACATCCCTGGAACGCAAGTACTGTTCTGACCACTGGGTTGTGAGAGCAGCCTGGGAGCTCCACTCAATGTACGTCTCTCTGAGTCCAGCAAGGAAACCAACATCCCCTGTGTTTTCTTAGGAAAAGGGGTTAGAACAGAATTTTGGAGATGAAGGGTGGACTGAGGGTTAAAAGTGTTATATAATGTAATACATCCCCAAGTGGGGTGGACATGCCTCTGCCGGCACACGAGATGGTTTTAAGTGGTACACGGATTTTTTTTTTTTACAGGTGTGCAGTTTAGTTCGTGCGAATTTAAAATATACAAATACCATGTTACCTGTGACATTGCAGATTTGGGGCTCAGGAAAATGTTTTTTAAAATCTTGAAAATAAGTTCCTTAAAATAGCTATATTCAATAAACGATTGTACAGGTGATGTGCACATATAGCAAAAAGCATGAAACTGTTAGAGGAAGGACTTTACATGCCATCAAAGTGGCTACAAGCTTAAGAGTCAGACAAACCTCATTCAAACCTGGTCTACCTCTTACTCGCTGTGTGACTTTAGGAAAGTAACCTAACCCCTCTGAGCCTCAGGGGACAAAGGAGGTGAATAAAAGTACCGGCTTCACTGGATTGTTGTCAAGTTTAAGCGAGGAGCTTTACAGTGTAGTGGTGTGAAGGCCCAAAACCTAGAGCCAGGTGGTCTAGTTTCCAATCCCAGCTCTACTGTTCACTAGCTCATTGACGTTGAGCACCTTACTTTATCTTTCCGTGCCTTAGTCTCCCCATCTGGAACACGGGACTGTTAGGAGGGTTAAATGAGTTACTACATTTGAAGTCCTTAGAAATATTTCTAGTATATATTTACCATTATGTGTTTCTTAGATTAAAAATACATGTATATAAAGCTCCTGACACCTGACACCTAGTAAGTCCTTGTGAAATGTTACCCACTGGTGGTGCTTTGTAATCCCAATGCCTGGAACAAATAAATCTACAGTCAGAGTTTGATTAAGAAGCAGCATTGACTTGCCCAGGACTCATGGAGAATTGACAGAGCCTAGTACCTCTCTGTCGTGAAAATCAAAGCACAGGCCCCATGGAAGCTGGGCCTTCTTAAAGGACTACCAGGAGTGGGGTTGGAGAGAGGGGCCATGCTAGCTTTTCTTTATCCTGTTAAAATAGGTGTGGGTCAGTCTAATTAAGAGAAAAGGTAATTAAGTTTCAGAGAAATTGAGCAAGCAACCCGATGCCACATAGCCTATAAATGACACAGCTTGGGAGAATTCTATCTTGATGGAGAACTTACATCCCAAGTGGAAGAATAGAGAACTGGTCCATTGAGGTGATGAAGGGGTATGTTATGGAAATTCTTATGGTAGAGGTATGGTGAAGATGATAGTAATATGACAGCAATACCATTAACTGAGATTCAGCCACTATTACTGAGTACCTCTAGACATTGTCATCCCTCTCCCAATCCTTAAAAAAAAAAAAAAGCTCTTCTGTGGTACCACAACACTCTCTTCCTACTTACTGACCAGTATCCCTTTTTTTTTTGAAAGAGTACCCTCTTTCTATCTCCATTCCTCATCTACCACTCAGTGCTCAACCCACCGCAATTTGGCTTTTCTCTCCCAACTCACCACTGCCTCTTCTGGAAATCTAGAACATCTGCTCTCATCCATCTTCACATATTTATTCAGCAAATACTGAGTCCCTACCTAGTGTCACACATGGTTCTCACTCCCGATATGTGAGAGTATATGAGACAAGGTCTCCCTTTTCAGGAAGTTCACATTCCTGGTATGATTCAAAGATAATAAGTAAGGAAAAAAGGAAACCGACTGTGAACAAAATAATTCCATGGAGAATGAAATAAGTAAATAAATGTAATGCATATGTATATTACATATAATATGTATATAACAATTATAATTATTATACTATAATAATATGTTTATTATTTATTTGTTTATTTATTTATATACACGATGATGGAGAGAGCAGTACTTTAGATTAGGTGGTCAGGAAGACCTCAGTGCAGAAGTAGCTAACAAGGGAAAATAAAACCCCGAAATGACTGTATGAAACAGTTCTAATAGGAATTGAACACAAAGATCGGTTCAACAGTTTGTAACGTAATTTTCGTGTGAATTTTAAAATATGACAAGAACGTAAATTGCGAAAAAAATCTAAAAGCAAACAACTTTTGGTATCAAGTGGAGCTTAATTCAAATACAGGGCATTTGGGCAAAAATGAAAATTCTAGAGCGTGCATGTAATGAGAGGGAGAAGGGAAGGAACAGCCTCGTAGGTTGACCTTGATTTAACATCAGTAGACTGCCAATAAAAAGTGGTAGTGCAACTGAGCGTACTCTTATTTCATAAACTCACAGGATTTTGAAAAAGCAAAAATTGGATCTGCTGACTAAGTGCTCTCCAACACAGTTTACTCGATGATGGCAGCGGGGCACATGGTGGTCATACCCTCAGAATAGATACTGTTATCAGGGTGAATCTCTTTGAGCACCTTCTAAAGGTAGGTAGAGCAGAAAGCTCCAGGCAGAACACTGACATTCTTAATCTTAGGGGATCTTGGAGCCCTTCGTGTGAGAAGATGCAAAATCACTCACTCAGGTAATGTGACAACAACTCCTTTTTAAGAAAGAGGAATGAGGGCGCTTGGGTGGCTCAGTGGGTTAAAGCCTCTGCTTTCGGCTCAGGTCATGATCTCAGCGTCCTGGGATCGACGCCCACATCGGGCTCTCTGCTCAGCAGGGAGCCTGCTTCCTCCTCTCCCTGCCTCTCTACCTACTTGTAATCTCTCTCTGTGTGTCAAATAAATAAATAAAATCTTTAAAAAAAAAAAAGAAAGAGGAATGAGTTGGAGAATGAAGTTGGGGTGCTTAGTGTAGGGCTTGCGTTTCAACGAGGTTAAGAAATAGATGTGAATGCTGACAAAATTGGGAGTAATGAAAGAGCTCAGATGAACTTACAGCTTTCAGATCACTTCTGATGGGGGAAGGTAGGCCTAAACGACATCAGCAAACAAATCACACAATATGTATCTCTGGGCTATAGACATTTTTGAAGTGCCTCCAGTGAAGGCGTCCCCTTCCACAAATTTAAGGAAATTTTAATATTGGGGGGGAAAATCTATAATTTACTTAAATAAACCAAGAGAAAACAGTGTTCTCAATGGCTGCGGAAGCTACGGAAAGGGCATGTTCGATTTCGGATAAGTTACCTGAAATGGCTTAGAAAACCAAAATTGTTCTTCTGAGCACATGGATCTCCAACAAACTGTTAATATCACCTTTGCTGACGAAATGCTACTATCATTTTTATTAGAGCCAGAACGTGACAAGAAAGCTTTTTATCAGCATTACAGTAGAAAAGTATTTGTGCATATTTGGAAACTTAATTTTAAAAAGATTTAAACACTAAAAAAAGAGCCTATATAGGTTTAGCTGATCTGATTGCACTGCAGGTGAGTAAATATCTAGAACAGCTTTGTCTTGGAAAACTTTACACTCTTAAAAATAAACAGGAACCCGAGCGGACTCTAAGCAAATGCAACCTGAAGTCAGGCGTGGTTTTTTTATTTTTACTTATGGACATATTTGCAGTGTTTATTCCAGATATATAGTAGACACCAAGAATTCTGCTGAGTGAATGAATGAGCCATATTTTCAATCTTTATGTAGTAAGAATAGCGGGGGCGGGGGGCTGCGGGATTAAGAAGATGAATAATTTATTTTATTTTTTTAAAGATTATTTTTATTTATTTATTTGACACAGAGAGAGAGATTACAAGTAGGCAGAGAGGCAGGCAGAGAGACAGGGAGAGGAGGAAGCAGGCTCCCTGCTGACCAGAGAGCCCGATGCTGGCCTCGATCCCAGGATGCTGAGATCATGACCTGAGCCGAAAGCAGAGGCTTTAACCCACTGAGCCACCCAGGCGCCCAGAAGATGACTAATTTAAATGAGAGGTGGTAAGAAGTAACCTAATACAGTTTTCTTAAGCATTGGGAAAATTATTTCAATTGTACGGCTTTTCTCCCCATATTCTTATGGACCTTGGTGGAGAGTGTGGATCTCTTGCTTTCAAGCACTGATCTTGCACTTAACGAGTTTTGTGACTCTGTGCCCTCTGGACCTGAGTTTCTTCTGTAATCAAGTAGTTATAATAGCACTGTTGTAAACACCAGGTAAAATAGCACCTGTAAAAATACTCTGTAAACTAAAAAATATTGTATAGGGCTAGGGTGATATTATCACGAATATGACAGTACTGCTTTTTCTGCTATTTCAATAAAAGACCTGATAAAGAAAACAAAACAAACAAAAAATAAACAAAGGGGAACTACCGGAGCTGTTATATCAATAATATCTGCCAATATTTACCGTACAAAACATTAAGAGAGAAATTTTCATAAATTTATTGCAGAATCCATTTAAAAACTGTAGTAAGAACCCATTATATCACGTTAACATAAATTTCAAATGCATGTCAAGGACATCTTCGAGCGCATCGCCGAGGAGGCCTCTCGCCTGGCCCGCTCCAACAAGCGCTCCACCATCACCTCCAGGGAGATCCAGACGGCCGTGCGCCTGCTGCTGCCGGGGTGATTGGCAAGCACGCCGTGTCTGAGGCCACCAAGGCTGTCATCAGGTTCAACAGAAGCGACTGAGCTGCCTCAGGACCACCTGACCACCTTACAAACCAAAGGCTCTTTTCAGAACCACCTCACTTGTCCCTAAAAGACCTGTAACTCTCTGGGGTGCCACCTTCTCCGGCCTTTCGACCTGGGCCATTCTGCCCATTCTTTTTTTTTTTTTTTCCTTAATAGTTGCTCGTTTTGGTTTTGGTTTGGTTTGGTTTGGTTTTTAGATTTTATTTATTTATTTGACAGAGAGAGAGAGACAGCGAGAGAGGGACTAGAAGCAGGAGGAGAGGGAGAAAGAGGCTTCCCGCGGAGCAGGGAGCCTGACGTGGGGCTTGATCCCAGGGTCATGGGGTCATGACCTGAGCCGAAGGCAGCCGCTTAACCAACTGAGCCGCCCAGGCGCCCCCATTCGGCCCATTCTCGAAACACTTTTTCCCATGAGCAAGTCCACATTAATATATGCGTGTGGTGTGGTCTGTTATGATTTTCCTTGACCCTATTTGAATGAAAGCATTTCATCACTTTCCTAAACGGCCCATTCCTTCAGGTCAGCCTCTTCAGGACTCTTTACGGTCACAGCTGGCTCCACAGTAAGTTTACTTGCCTTTTGCATTCTCTGTCTCCCACTTGCTCGGAGTAGTATCGTCTCGAGATTTTTTGAGTGTGTTGATAATAGCAACAAGTGAAGTGCTGTAGCAGATACAAAACTCACACTTACCCCATTCACACTCGCTCAACATATGCCCTCAACCTAATTCAGTTAAATACATAAAAGAGGACCCAAACACTGTGCAGAAAACTCAATCTAGAATCGTGACCAACGTTATCTGATTCTGTGGCTCGGTAGCCTGTCATCTTTCCCTTTGGACACAAAAGGCTTCCTGAACTGCCATTATGCCTGGATGACGGGGTCGTCCAATGAGAGCGACCGTGCTCCCAGCCTCCGCTGGCAGCAGCCAATGAGCAACTGGCAGCACAGGATCCACGGCCATTGGCCCAAAGGGTGGTGGGGTGACCAGGGCTGAACCAATAACAGCCCTCCTGTGACACGCGGTGCAGCCTGGAGATTGAGGGGGAAGGTGGTGTGGTTGTCTGTCTGCCTGCGGTTTGTGTTGAAGCTCTTGCTTTTAACCAGGGTGGTTGAAGAGCAAACGTGCAGATGTCACAGTGGGACAAGTCCCTATCGCTTTGCATCAAAATAAGAGGAGGCTGTTTGGCAATTAAGAGAACTAAGAGGACTCCTTCCTCTACCTCAAGTGATTTGATGGGTAGGAGGACTTAGGATAATGGTCATGCACTTTAATACCCTTTGTGTTTTCTTCTTGATGCATGGGCTTTTTTTATTCCCTTTTTCTCTTCTTTCTTTCTTTCTTTTCTTTTCTTTCTTTCTTTCTTTCTTTCTTTTTTTTTTGATTTCTTTTTCTATAGGTACATGCTGAATTTCAGAGTAATTGGTAATTATCCAAGTAGTTTTCATTTAATTGAGTTCTAGCTTCCTATATATCTGTGAAGAGAGAACACACTGGCAGGGTGGGGCAGGTTTTGGGTGAGTTTTGATCCTTTGACATTTGCTTCGAATTTCACTAAAACCTTCTATTTCGTTATGTTTGCTACCTATTCCATGTGAACTTTTAAAATAAATTCAAAATAACCTTTGATTGAATGTAGAATCCTGTGAAAGAAAGATGTCACTCTGAACCAAACAGTGAGACAAAAGCTAGGTAAACTATAGCAATCCAATCTTTTCTTGAGCCCATCAGAAGAAAGATAAAGTCAAAGGGATTTCAAAAATAGAGTTTTCTGCAGAAATACCCCAAAAATATACCACAAAATGATGTCTAAGTAAATCCTTCTGCGTGTTGCCTGGAGATACCATATTTATTTGTAAGACAATTTTGGAAGCCAAGGGCCCTTTGTAAGACCATTTGCCTTCTCAGAGAATGAACTGAGGACTATTTAGAAAAACAGATATAAATTTAATCCAGTCATTTAATTTATATCATGCCAATTGCTGCTGATTCAATATTCCCATGTTTGTTAGTAGGACATAAAGTTGTTTTTGAATTATTCATGCACACTGGTGTCATCCCTGTCCTGTTATGTAAAAAGTTATTTTGAGGACATAAATTCATTAGGATATTTGTGTGGGTGGTGGCATGTAGGCACCAGGAACATGTACACATGGTTGTGTGTTTTACATTTGTAATTTCAGAAATCAAGTGGGAGCACCAGTAAAAACAATTTTAAAATGCAGCAAAAAAAGCACTATCATTAGGCCGTGGATGAAGACTGGGAGTGGAATTGTGAGAGACGCACATGAAATCTTGGAAGGAGAAAGGAAAATGAGGTCTAATGTTAAAGTTCAAACTGGGAATTGAACACATCTGATTATTCCCTGCTATGGATGATTGAGAAAAAATGTACCTAGTGAACAATCTAATGCTGTCATTACTCAGAAGATGATATAAGAGAATGGGTCCTGCTTCGCTAACAAATTGTAAGTACCAACACAGGGAAAATAGTATTAATAGGACAATCATAGCCAAGTCAAACTTTTTTCAACACTATTCACCTTATGCAATTCACTGAAAAGCACCAGAAAGGACCCAAACTCAGTACAGAAATATTTAAATCCAAAAGTTCAAAACCAAACTTATTCAGGCTCCTTAGAATCTAAAGTTACTCTTCCATCCCATTCAGATTTATCTGACTCTGATCGTTTCATAATATACTCTTTTATTTTTAAAAATTCAAAATTTATGACTTGCCAAACCTCATCGTAAGTATAATAGGAATGTCAGTTCAGAACATCTCAAGCCCCACACCCTTCTGATTCAGCCAATGAGGCCCTTACGGCCTCTGAGATACAGTTATTCACTAATATATGATGAAGTATCCTGAGGTAAGCCATTAGGAGACCTCCTTGTTTGCCCCCATTCTGGAAACTGAGGGGGAAATCAACTGTGATTCTTATTCCCTTTCTTTCATTTGTTTGATTAATTAGTGGAAGTTTTTAAATTATGGTGAAATCAGATATTTTTATATTAGTTTTCTGGGGCTATTATACCAAATACCAAGGACTGGTGAACTTAAGTAATATATTATTTATTTCCTCACAATTCTGGATGCTAGAGTCAAAAATCATGTGTCAGAAACTTAGATGAGTTTGAGGCCTATGTGCAAAACATTATTCATGGGCCACTTTCCTTACTGTCTTTTTCAACTTGAAATGCTATACTATCTCTTTTAGACTACCCAAGGAGAGTCCAGAGAGATAAAATGGAGAGCAATGAATGTGTCCCACTATTCTCTACATGTGGCTCTTCCCAAATGAGATTATCTCTATTTATGGTATGAGGAAGTACAAGTATACAACAAATTCATTCCCACTATGCATTCATATGCAGAAACAGAAATAGTACTTTGAATTGGCCCAAAAAGTCCCATCCACAATCTTACACACTAGCTTCCCTGCCTCACTATGAGCCCTGCCCAAATCCCATTAGCTGAATCCATGTACCTTTTCCCCCCAGAGGTCCAGGTAAGATAGTAACTTGAGCACCCATGCACAATAGGACCATTAAAGTTTAAATTCCACCAAATTCTTCAACATACTCATATATGTGATGGCTTTCCCCTCTTGGCATTAGCCCCACTTCTGTTTTCAACTTTGAAACACCTAAATTTGAGGTGTATGGGGAGGTATTACAGACATAGAGGGAGAGATTTCTATGCCATTAAGCAAGACTTTGCATTACTTTCAGTTTTGACTGGCATGATAGTAACTCATAACTCAACCAAAAGAATGTTTTCAGTGTGCTTGATGCTTATATTGAGTGACAAGGTCATCATGGTGACACCTTTTATTTTAGCCTTGAGAACCCAGTGACTCAACAACCTCAGCCATAGCCACCTTGCTTTCTGGCCGAGGCTGTGGGATTTTCATGCTTTGGCTGACTCAGGCTTCACTTATGTAGTAATAAATTGTTTTAAGGAGTCCACTTTAATCTGGGGCACCTAATATGCCATTGTTATAACATCTCCTAAATTCGGGTCCAGTTTCAACATATGAGCTGGGAGAGGTTTTCTAGGAAAATAATACTGATCACAAGAATTTATTTAGTTTCCTTTTGTTAGTTTCTCATTGTCCAGTGGGTCACCCCACTGAAACCCAATATAAAGCAGTAACAGAATACTGTACCAGTCAACACCTCACCTATGGCTTTTCATGGGAACTTGTCTGTCTCAAGGTAATCTCCCTAAGAGTATGTAAGATCTTTTATAAACAGCCAAATCTAAGGTTGAAATAATAGATTGAAAGAAGGGGTTGATCTAAAAGACCAGTGATTGTTATTTTTCTTTAATAAGCATTACATTCCCCACAAATCTCATCTCCTTTACTAATAATCAAAGTTTTAAAATTCACCCAGTTTCTGCCCATTGCAGTTGTGTAAATGTTGTCTAAGAAGATCTTCCAGGCTGGATTCTAGTGCTATAATTGTTACAGGGAGATAGACCTCAAGGTAACTACCAGATTAGGGATGACATCTGCTTTCCGTATGGTCATTATCAACAACCAGGGCACCATTCAAGGAAGTTGTCTTTGAGCCTACTTCCCACTTCTCAGTTGGAAACTACCTCCCCAATTTCTCATTAACAGGAATTAAGGTAAAGGACCATTTATTGCACAACTATACAATTTGATCAATATATTGCTATTGATTCACATGGACTTTCCCCAAATCTCATTAATTGGCCTATATGGACCCCCACGCTTCCTCTTCTAGAAAATTTTATCTTGGTTAGCATCATTGCCACCTAGTCACCACCTAATTGTCAAAACTGTCAGGAACTGCATGTTGATAGAGAACATGGGACTCCTGGAGCAGAGATGGACTATTTAACACTCAAAGCAGTAGCAGTGGCCAGAATGTCAGCACTTTGAGCTGGTTTCTTGAGCCACAGGGAAGAGAAATAGGGCAAGATGACATCTTCACCTGCAGTCAGCTATGTCAAAAGAGAGAAAACCTGAGTTTAGGAGGCACAAATATTGCATAATGGGTAGTAAGCATGCCTGCCTTTTGCTCCAGAGGAAAGCACTATCTCTATTTTTCAGGTCTTTATGCAAGTTGTTCTTTGCTCTTATGGGAGATATTATTCTATATTCTAAAGATTTTCCCTATACAAACATCCTTGAAAAGATTGTCCAGAGTAAAGAGCAATCAAATTTTTGCTTGCAAAACATGCAGAAACAAGAGAGACCCATGGAGAATTGTCTCCCAACACACATTTTTAGTGTCAAACAAAATTTATTTGTTTGATACATAACATATTGAAATCTTAGATGAATTTGCATTTACAAATGTTTGAAAAGGGTATGAGAGAAAGAGAAGTTATTTAGAAGCTATAGAAAATCCTCCGTATTTCTGATGGTCAGTTAAAAAGTGTTTCTAAAATAAAAATAGGCAAGTTGAAAAAATGAATATAGTCTTTGCAAAATTGCTTTCTATTTTGAGGTCTGTATTACATGATAAGTTATAAAACTGTGAAAAAAATACCTTTGTGCTGTTAGTAGGGCAAGTTAAGTGACATAGCTGTTGGCACACAGGAAAATCACTCTTATCCGATTGGGAAAATGGCTAACAAGGATGAGACACAAATGACAAAATACATGCATGGGGGAATATAGAGATTGTTTTTATCCATCCTTCCCCTGCTACCCTGGAGTCACTAGACATAGGCCATGAGGTTTATTACCTAGGGAAGGGAAACACAGCATCATCAAATAACATGGAGTAGGAAAAAAGAAAATACGAAATAAATAAATTCTCATATGACAGGAAGAGGAAATAAAAACTCTTCTGTTTCTAGGAAATTACGTGCAACTTAACCTATCATCCCCATAATAATGAACACGCTTATTATCCAGATCTTGGTTTATAAAGCCATTTTCCAATTAAAGGAATGAAGATGTCTTCCCTGAAGGGTGAGTGGTACTAGCCTACATTGGGCACCTCAGCCCTGGGGTCCTGCACCAGTAACACAAACCCCATAATGTCTGATTTTGAGAATCCATGGGCTTATCTTTGGGAGAATTAGAGGGTTATAGAAAAACCAAAACTCTGCTCTAAATCCCAGTGAAGAGGCAGGAGTTTGAGAAGTGCTTGGACCATATGTGAAGGAGATCAAGGAGATCTATTGACTAATTTTAAAGTGTGTGCTGGAGGGGCAGAGATCTGTAGGAAATTCCTTTGGGGGAGCAAAAGTGCTGGTGGGAGCAATTTACAAAAATTTCCTTATACTTAGCTGGCCCAGTGCTGGTACACACCATTTCTGACACTCTATCTACCTTGCTAACACTGCTTGCCCCACACAAGCATTTCCCTTTGGACCCACTCTGCCCAACCTGCCTACCCCAGCAGGTGCCCCCAAGGCAGTTCCTACCCTTTCACACCTGGCAGGTGGCCTCTGTGAAGACCAGCACCCCACCAAAGTGGTTCCCATCTTGCCACAAACAACAGGAAGCCTTGGCCAGACCTGCAACCCCCAAAGCAACTTCTACCCCAGAACATCTGTTATGGGCCTCAGCCTCAACCAGCATCCCCCCAAGGCAACGTTAACTCTAAAGGAAACAGCCATGGCAATCAGTACATCAGAAGCAGGTTCTGATGACCAGGTGTTTTGTACTTCTGGAACCCATGGGATACCTTCTATACAAGGTCATTCCTTTAAACTGGGAGACATAGTTGATCTTCCAAATACATAGAAACACAGAGTCAGGCAAAATGAGAAGACAGAAAAATATGTTCCAAATATAAGAACAAGACCAAAGCTCAGAAAAAGAACTAAAGGAAACAAATATAAAAAATCTGCCTAATAAAGAATTCAAAGTCATAGCCATAAAGATGCTCACCAAACTCAGAAGAAAAATGGATGAACACAGTGAGGATTTCAACAGAGATGAGAAATATGAAAAAGAACCAACCAGAGCTGAAGAATACAATAATAAAAGTTTAAAAGACACTAGAGGGAATCGATAACAGATTAGATAATGGAGAAGAATGGATCAGTTATCCAGAAGACAGGAGTATAAATAATGAAAGAAAAAATGTGCAGCAAAAACAACAAAAATTTTTTAGAAGAGTGGGGAGAGGAGGGGCAGAGGGAGAGGGAAAGAGAGAATCTTAAGCAAGGTCCACACCCAGTGTGGAGCACAACACAGGGCTCACTCTCACAATCCTGAGATCATGACCTGAGCCAAAATCAAGAGACAGATGTTTAACTGACTGAGCCATCCAGGCACCCCAACAAAAAAAAAATTTCAATAAAGATAGTTTAAAGGACCTCTGGGACCACATCAAGCATACTAACATTTGCATGATAGGGGTCCCAGAAATAGAAAAGAGAAAAGTCCAGAAGACTTATTTGAAGAAGTAAGAGTGGAAAATTTTAATAACCCTAGGGAAGGAAACAGACATTTATGTACATGAACTACAAAGAGCACCAAACAAGGCTAACCCAGAGAGTTCCACAACATGACACATTATAATTAAAATGTCAAAATTTAAAGTAAAGAAAAAATCTTGAAAACAGCAAGATAAAAGCAACTAATTACATGCAAGCAAAATCCTATAAGGTCATCAGCAGGTGTTTTTTCAGCAGAAGCTTTGTAAGCCAGAAGAAAGTGGCACAATATATTCAAAGTGATGAAGGGAAGAAACCTACAACCAAGAATACTCTACGTGGCAAAGTTAACATTCAAAATTGAAGGAGAGATAAAACATTTCCCAGACAAACAAAAGTTAAAGGAGTTCATCGCTACTAAACTGGCCTATCAAGAAATGTTAAAGGAACTTCTTTAAGCAAAAAAGAATAGACTATGACTACAAGTAAGAAAATTATGAGAGAAAATTATGAAAGAAAAAGTCTCGCTGGTAAAAGCAGCCACTTATGAATCTAATATGATGTTAAAAAAACAAAAATAACAAAATTAACTACATCTACAATAATTAGTTTAGAGATATGTGAAATAAAAATATGCAAAACATGATATAAAATATAAAATGGTAGGAGGGATTAAAAATGGAGTGCTTTTGGGCGCCTGGGTGGCTCAGTGGGTTAAAGCCTCTGCTTTCGGCCCAGGTCATGATCTCAGGGTCCTGGGATCGAGGCCCGCATCGGGCTCTCTGCTTGGCGGGGAGCCTGCTTCCCCCCCTCTCTCTCTCTCTGCCTGCCTCTCTGCCTCCTTGTGATCTCTCTCCCGCTGTGAAATAAATAAATAAAATCTTTAAAAAAATGTAGTGCTTTTAGAATGCATTTGAACTTAAGTGACCATCAACTTAAAACAGACTGTTAAATACATAGGTTCTATATATGAACTTTATGGTATCCACAAACCAAAAACTTATAATAGAGAAAAAATAGAGAGAAAGGAATCCAACCCTAACACTAAATAAAGTCATCAGTCACAAGGGAAGAAAGCAAGAAAAGAAAGAAGCAAAGAAGAAGAAAAAAAGCAACCAGAGAACAATTAACAAAATGGCAAAAAGCACATACCTATCAAGAACTACTTTAAATATAAATAGAACAGATGCTCTAATTAAAAGAAATTGTGTGGTTAAATGGATTTTAAAAAAAAGACCCATCCATATTCTGCCTACAAAAGACTCAGTTCAGATCGAAAGACACACAGAGACTAAAAGCCAAAGGATGGAAAAACACTCTACGCAAATAGACATGAAGAAAAGCTGTGATAAAATATATATATTAGATGAAGTAGACTTTAAAGACTGTAACAAGATACAAAGAAGGGCATTATCCAATCCAACAAGAGGATGTGACAATTATAGATATCTATGCACCCAACATAGAAACACCTAAATACATAAAGCAAATACTAACAGACATCAAAAGAGAAATGGACAGTAATACAATAATAATAGGGAACATTAACATCCCACTTACATCAGTGGATAGATCATCTAGATAGAAAATCAACAAGGAAACAATGACCTTCAATATCACACTAGACCACATGGACTTAATAGATACAGAACATTCTCTTTAATTTTTTTTAAATTTTTCATTTATTTTTTTAGAGAGAGAGGGAGAGTGTGCATTGTGGGGAGGGGAAGATGGAGAGGGACAGAGAGAAATATAAGCAGATTTCACACGTAGCATGAAGCCCAAGGCAGGGCTTGATCTCACAACTCTGATTATGACCTGAGCCAAAATCAAGAGTCAGATGCTTAAATGAGCCACCCAGGCACCCCATATACAGACCATTCTATTTAAATACAGAATCATACACATTGTTTTTTTTTTATTTGACCGAGAAAGAGAGATCACAAGTAGGCAGAGAGGCAGGTAGAGAGAGGAGAAAGCAGCCTCCCCACTGAGCAGGGAGCCAAATGCGGGCCTCGATTCAGGACCCTGAGATCATGACCTGAGTTAAAGGCTGAGGCTTTAACCCACTGAGTCACCCAGGCACCCCATACACATTGTTTTCAAGTGCACATAGAATATTCTCCAGGGGTCATGATCCCAGAGTCCTGGGATCGAGTCCCACAACAGGGTCCCTGCTCAGTGGGGAGTCTGCTTCTCCCTCTCTCTGCCCCTCCCCCTGCTTGTGCTCTCTCTCACTCTGTTAAATAAATAAATAAAATCTTTAAAAAAATAATATTCTCCAGGATAGATCACATGTGAGGCCATAAAACGAGTCCCAAAATGTAAGAAGACTGAAATCATGTTGAGTATCTTTCTTGACCACAACAAGGAAAAACTAGAAGAAAAAAAAAACACATGGAAGCTAAACAATATACTACTAAAAGACCAATGGATCAATGAAGAAATCAAAGAGAAAATTAAAAATTACCTTGAAACAAACAAAGGTTGAAACAAAACATATAAAATTCTATGGGACATAGCAAAAGCAGATCTAAGAGGAAAGTTTATAGTATTATAGGCCTACTTCAAGAAACAAGAAACATCACAGATAAACAACCTAACCTTACACACCTAAAGGAACTAGAAAAAGAGCCCAAAGTTAGTAGAAGGAAGGAAATAATAAAGTTCTGAGCAGAGAAATAAATGAAATAGAGACTAAAAATACAATCAAAAAGATCTTTTAAAAGATAAACAAAATTTATAAGCTTTTAGCAGACTCATCAAGAAAAAAGAGGGCCTAAATAAATAAAATCAGAAATGAAAGAGAAGTTACAACTGACACCACAGAAATACAAAGGATTATAAGAGACTACTGTGGACAATTATAAGCCAACTAATTGGACAACCTAGAAGAAATGAAAAATTCCTAGAAACGTACAATCTTCCAAAACTGAATCAGGAAGAAATAGAAAATCTGAGTAGATCAACCACTATTAATGAAATTGAATTGTAATTTAAAAACAAAAAGCCTCCTAACAAAGCAAAAGTCGGGTGCCTGGGTGGCTCAGTGGGTTAAGCCTCTGCCTTCAGCTCAGGTCATGATCTCAGGGTCCTGGGATTGAGGCCCGCATCGGGCTCCCTGCTTGGCAAGGAGCCTGATTCCCCCTCTCTCTCTGCCTGTCTTCCTGCCTACTTGTGATCTCTCTCTCTCTCTCTCTGTCAAATAAATAAATAAATAAAATCTTAAAAAAAAAGCAAAAGTCAAGGACCAGATGTATTCACAGGTGAATTCTAACATTTAAATTAAAAAATTTAGGGGTGCCTGGGTGGCTAAGTCAATTAAGTGGCCAACTCTTGACTTTATATCTATCTCTATATCTATATCTATATACACACATATGTATAACTCAATATCACATTTTCTTTATCCATTCATCAATTGATGGACACTTGGGCTGCTTCCATACCTTGGCTATTGTAAATAAAGCTGCTATAAACATAGGGGTGCATGTATCCTTTTTTTTATTGTGTTATGTTAGTCACCATAAAATACATCATTAGTTTTTGATGTAGTGTTCCAAGATTCATTGTTTACGTATAACACCCAGTGTTCCATGCAATACGTGCTCTCCTTAATACCCACCACCAGTCTCACCCATCCCCCCACCTACCTCCCCTCTAAAATCCTCAGTTTGTTTCTCAGAGGCCACAGTCTTTCATGGTTCATCTCCCCCACCCTGATCCCCCCCTCACTTTTCCTTTCCTTCTCCTAATGTCCTCCATGTTATTCCTTATGTTCCACAAGTAAGTGAAACCATATGATAATTGACTTTCTCTGCTTGACTTATTTCACTCAGCATAATCTCATCCAGTCCTATCCATGTTGATGCAAAAGTTGGGTATTCATCCCTTCTGGTGGCTGAATAATATTCCATTGTATATATGGACCACATCTTCTTTATCCACTCATCTGTTGAAGGGCATCTTGGCTCTTTCCACAGTTTGGCGATTGTGGTCATTGCTGCTATGAACATTGGGGTGCATGTGGCCCTTCTTTTCACTATATCTGTATCTTTGGGGTAAATACCCAGTAGTGCAATTGCCAGGTCATAGGGTAGCTCTATTTTTAATTTTCTGAGAAATCTCCACACTGTTTCCAAAGTTGGCTGCACCAACTTGCATTCCCACCAACAGTGTAAGAGGGTTCCCCTTTCCCCACATCCTCGCCAATATTTGTTGTTTCTTGCCTTGTTAATTTTTGCCACTTTAAATGGTGTAAGTTGGTATCTCAATGTGGTTTTGATTTAAATTTCCCTGATGGCTAACGATGATGAAAATTTTTTCATATGCCTGCTAGCCATTTATATGCTTTCATTGGAGAAGTGTCTATTCATGTCTTCTGCCCATTTTTTGATTTGATTATCTGTTTTTTGGGTGTTGAGTTTGATAATTTCTTTATAGATCTTGAATATCAGCCCTTCGCTTGTAGTGTCATTTGCGAATATCTCCTCCCATTCCGTGGGTTGCCTCTTTGTTTTGTTGACTGTTTCCTTTGCTGTGCAGAAACTTTTTATCTTGATGAAGTCCCAAAAGTTCATTTTCTCTTTTGTTTCCCCTGCCTTTGGAGACGTGTCTTGAAAGAAGTTGCTGGCATAGATGTCGAAGAGGTTGCTGCCTGTGTTCTCCTCCAGGATTTTGATGGATTCCTGTCTCACATTGAGGTCTTTCAACCATTTCGAGTTTATCTTTGTGTATGGTGTAAGAGAATGGCTGAGTTTCATTCTTCTGTACATAGCTGTCCAACTTTCCCAGCACTATTTATTGAAGGGACTGTGTTTTTTCCATTGCATATTTTTTCCTGTTTGTCATAGATTACTAGGCCATAGAGTTGAGGGTCCATATCTGGGATCTCTACTCCGTTCCATTGGTCTATGTGTCTGTTTTTGTGCCAGTACCATGCTGTCTTGGTGATCACAGCTTTGTAATAAAGCTTGAAATCAGGCAACATGATGCCCCCAGCTTTGATTTTTTTTTTCCTTTGGACATTTCCATGGCGATTCAAGGTCTTTTCTTGTTCCATACAAATTTTAGAATTGTTTGTTCCAGCACTTTGAAAAATGCTGATGGTATTTTGATCGGGATGGCATTGGAAGTATAGATTGCTCTGGACAGCATAGACATTTTTTTTTAAAGATTTTATTTATTTATTTCACAGAGGGAGAGAGATCACAAGGAGGCAGAGAGGCAGGCAGAGAGAGAGGGGG
>LNAC01001021.1:297814-335030 GCA_002007465.1 Ailurus styani | reverse complement strand
CCCGATGCGGGCCTCGATCCCAGGACCCTGAGATCATGACCTGAGCCGAAAGCAGAGGCTTTAACCCACTGAGCCACCCAGGCGCCCCAGCATAGACATTTTAACAATGTTTATCCCTCCAATCCACGAGCATGGAATGCTTTTCCATCTTTTTGTGTCTTCAGTTTCTTTCATGGGTGTTCTGTAGTTCCTTGAGTATAGATCCTTTACCTCTTTGGTTAGGTTTATTCCAAGGTATCTTAAGGTTTTTGGTGCTATTGTAAATGGAATCAATTCCCTAATTTCTCTTTCTACAGTTACATTGTTTAGTGTATAGGAAAGCAACTGATTTCTGTGGATTAATTTTATATCCTGCCACATTAGTGAATTGCTGTATGAGTTCTAGTAATTTGGGGGTGGAGGCTTTTGGGTTTTCTACATAAAATATCATGTCATCTACAAAGAGAGAGAATTTGACTTCTTCTTTGCCAATTTGGATACCTTTTATTTCTTTTTGTTGTCTGATTGCTGTTGCTAGGACTTCAAGTACTGTGTTGAACAATAGTGGCTAGAGTGGTCATCCTTGTCATGTTCCTGATCTCAGTGGGAAGACTCTCAGCTTTTCCCAATTGAGAATGATATTTGCTGTGTGTTTTTCACAGATGGATTTTATGAAGTTGAGGAATCTTCACTCTATCCCTACACTCTGAAGAGTTTTAATCAGGAAAGGATGCTGTATTTTGTCAAATGCTTTTTCTGCATCAATCAAGAGAACCATGTGGTTCTTGTCTCTTCTCTTATTGATTTGTTCTATCACATTGATTGATTTGCTAATGTTGAACCACTCTTGCAACCCAGGGATAAATCCCACCTGGTCATGGTAGATAATCTTTTTAATGTGCTGTTGGATCCTATTAGCTAGGATCTTGTTGAGAATCTTGGCATCCATATTCATCAGGGATATTGGTCTGAAATTCTCCTTTTTGATGGTGTCTTTGCCTGGTTTGGGGATCAAGGTGATGCTGGCCTCATAGAAAGTCTGGAAGATTTCCTTCTGTTTCCATTTTTTGAAACAGCTTCAGAAGAATAGGTATTATTTCTTCTTTGAATGTTTGTTAGAATTGCCCAGGGAATCCATCAGGTCCTGGACTCTTGTTTTTTGAGAGGTTTTGGATCACTGCTTCAATTTCGTTACTAGTTATGGATCTATTCAGGTTGTCAATTTCTTCCTTTTCAGTCTTGGAAGTTTATAAGTTTCCAGGAATGTATCCATTCCTTCTAGGTTGCTTAACTTACTGGCATATACCTGTTGATAATAATTTCTGATGATTTTTTTCTATTTCCTTGGTGTTAGTCGTGATCTCTCCCTTTTCATTCATAATTTTATTAATTTGGGTCCTTTCTCTTTTCTTTTGGATTAGTCTGGACAGTGGTTTATCAGTTTTATTAATTCTTTCAAAGAACCAGCTTCTAGTTTTGTTGATGTGTTCTACTGTATCTCCGGTTTATAATTCATTGATCTCTCTCTAATCTTAATTATTTCCTTCTAATGCATGGAGTAGGGATTTGTTGTTGATTCTCCGGTTCTTTAAGGTGTGAAGAAAGTTTGTGTATTAAGGTTTTTTCTGGTTTTTTGAGTGAGGCTTGGATGGGTATGTATTTCCCCCTTAGGACCACCTTTGCCATATCCCATAGGTTTTGGACCGTTGTGTTTTCATTCTCATTGTTTTCCATGAATGAAGCTCCTCTTTGATTTCCTGGTTCATCCAAACATTCTTGAGCAGGATGGTCTTTAGCTTCCAAGTGTTTGAATTTCTTCCAAACTTTTTCTTGTGATTGAGTTCCACTTTTAAAGCACTGTGGTCTGAGAATATGCAGGGAATAATCTCAATCTTTTGGTATCTGTTGAGACCTGATTTGTGACCCAGTATGTGGTCTATCCTGGAGAAAGTTCCATGTGCACTCTAGAAGAATGAGTATTCTGTTATTTTAGGGTGGAATGTTCTGTATATATCTATAAGGTCCATCTGGTGCAACGTGTCATTCAATGCTCTTGTTTCTTTGTTGATTTTCTGCTTAGATGCTCTGCTTATTGCTGAGAGTGGCATGTTAAGATCCCCTACAATTAATGTGCTCTTTTTTTTAAAGATTTTATTTATTTATTTGATACAGAGAGAGAAAGAGAGATCACAAGTAGGCAGAGGCAGGCAGAGAGAGAGGGGGACTTCCCACTGAGCAGGAAGCCCGATGTGGGACTCAATCCCAGGATCCTGAGATCATGACCTGAGCTGAAGGCAGAGGCTTAACCCACTGAGCCACCCAGGCGCCCCCAATTAATGTATTCTTATCAACATGTCTCTTTATTTTAACAGTTTGTTTATGTAGTTGGCTGCTCCCATGTTGGGGGCATAAATACTTACAATTGTTAGATCTTCTTGGTGGATAGACCCTTTAAGAATGATGTGGTGTCTTTCTGCATCTCTGACTATAGTCTTTAGCTTAAAATCTAATTTATCTGATATGAGAATTGTTATTTCAGCTTTATTTTGAGGACCGTTAGCCTGAAAGTTGGTTCTCCATCCCTTTACTTTCAGTCTGGGTGTACCTTTAGATTCAAAATGCATCTCTTGTAGACAGCATATGGATGGGTCCTGTCTTTTTATCCAATCTGCAACCCTGTGCCGTTTTATGAGAGCATTTAGGCTGTTCACATTGAGAGTGATTACTGAAAGATATGTTTCTATTGTCATTGGGTTGCCTGTGAGGACCTTGTTTCTATAGACTGCCTCTGTAAATTTCTGTTCTAAATCACTCTTGGGGTCTTTCTTCTTTTATAGAACCCCTCTTAATATTTCTTGTAGTGCTGGCTTGGTGGTCACATATTCTTTTAATCTTTGCTGATCGCACGTATCCCTTTGATTAGTATTTTTGCATTCTTTGGGTAAATACTTAATAGTGTGATTTCTGGATCATACGGTATATCTATTTTTAACTTTTTGAGGAAACTCCATACTGTTTTCCAGAGTGGCTGCACCAGTTTACACTCCCACCACCAGTGTACAAGTGTTCCTTTTTCTCCACATCCTTGCTAACATTTGTTGTTTCTTGAGTTTTTGAGTTTAGCCATTCTGAGAGGAGGTGAGTGAGTAAAGTAGGTGTTGGGGATTAGGGAGTGCACTTGTTGTGAAGAGCACTGGGTGATGTATGGGATTGTTGAATGACTGTATTGTACACCTAAAACTAATATAACACTGTATGTTAACTGTACTGGAATTAAAATTTAAAAAAATTTGAAAACAAAAGAAAAAAACAGACAAAACTAATCAGTGCTGTTAGAAATGAGGTTTATCATTATCTTTAGACAAAGTAGCTACTTGGAGTGGCTACCTTGCAAAGCTTCAAGCGTGCTCGTACTGTTCTGTTCCTTGATTTGGATGCTAATTGCACAGGTATGTTCACTTTGAGAAAATACATGAAGCAATTTGTGCACTTTTATGTATGTATATTTCAATAAAAATTAAGTTTATCAAACATCAAACTCTGAAGTATCTTCCATTCTTTTAGCAGAGTCTCATAAACTTACCTCATCATGAAAATCATTTAAAGCATAAATTTCAGGTTCTGATCTCAGATCACCTGAATCAAGATCTCTGGAGGTAGGCAAGTGCTGGGAATCAGCATTTTACCAACAATTTTCTAAGGATATTGTGTTTTTAAAAAAACACTTTATTAAGGTATAACTGAAATATAAAAACTACATATTTATTGCATACAACTCGAGGACTTTGGGGATAACTATACACCTGTGAAAACATCAACACCATCAAGGCCATAGGCATATCTACCACCTCCCAAAGTTTCTTCTGATACCTGTATTATTGATACTACTACTACTACTACTACTACTACTACTACTACTACTACTACTATTGTGTGTGTGTGTGTGTGTGTGTGTGTGTGTGTGTGTTAAGAACACTTAACATAAGACCTACCTTTATAGGGGTGCCTGGGTGGCTCAGTTGGTTAAGCCTCTGCCTTCAGCTCAGGTCATGATCTCAGGGTCCTAGGATTGAGCCCCACATCAGGCTCTCTGCATAGCAGGGAGCCTGCTTCCCCCTCTCCCTCTGCCTGTCTCTCTGCCTACTTGTGAGATCTCTCTCTCTCTCTCTCTCTCTCTCTCTCTCTGTCAAATAAATAAATAAATAAATAAATAAACAAATAAATAAATAAATCTTTTTATAAAGACCTACCCTTTTAGAAAAATTTTAAGTATACAGAAAGACAAATACTGCATGGTCTTAATTATATGTGGAAACTAAAGTAGTCAAAATCACAGAAGCAGAGAGTAGAATGGTGATTCTCTGGGGCTGGAGAGAAGGAGAAATGAGATAATGGTGAGAGGGTAAAGAGTTTGCAGGATACTGTTGGTATGAGGCGAGTTTCAGAAAACTTTTTTTTTATAACATTTAAGAGCATTTTGGTTAACTGAAACTT
Source organism: Ailurus styani (assembly GCA_002007465.1). Lineage (NCBI taxonomy): Eukaryota > Metazoa > Chordata > Mammalia > Carnivora > Ailuridae > Ailurus > Ailurus styani. Next base: position 330,557 of record LNAC01001021.1, on the reverse strand, counting down.
TCTAATTTGTTCCCCAGTGCCCAGCTCTGATGTCTAGCTACCCAATCCTTTGTAGGCATAGACTAACAAGAAGTCCATTAGAGAGCTTTGATTTTAGTCTTCTCCTTTTATAGAGTAGAAATGAAGACTTAAATTAGTTTTAGTTCTTAACTTACCCAAGATTATAATAAGAATGTCAAAAAGCCATAAGATATAGCAAGAAGATATCTGATCACAGCTATATATTTGAAAGGATAATAGATACAACTTATGAATACATATGCTTCTGGAAATACCTATGTTAGGGAAAGTAATGTGTTCTTCCAATATATAAAACAGATCAATGGTTGGGAAGGAATTTTCAAATACCTTGGGAAAGAGAAATAATCAAAATGACTATAAAGCCAAAGGTTTAACATTAGTATGATAAAGGACTGGAAGAACTGGTTGGGATAAATTCATACCATCAATTAACCACAAAATGTAAGGTCCCCATAAAATTAATATGACCTATGTGGAAGAAAGAAGTCATGCAAAATGAAGTGAATGATGCCATCATTTCCAATCATCAATTAATTTCTTAAGATATTGGAAAATTGGAAGAGGAGTATGGGGGTTAAGCAAATTCTTGCTCTTAGAATTAGAAATAGAAGAGAAATTATTGATGGCATATAAGCCCTATTCATATTTCAAGATTTCCAAAGGGATGTGTGTGTGTGTGTGTGTGTGTGTGTGTGTGTGTTATTTACTGTGGTTGTAGATCTCTTCTGTAGAAACAAATAATGAGGGATATAAGAAAGCCAAAGATGAAGAAAGGAATAACATATATGGTAAAAATAATGTATTACCTACAGACCTAGAGCTGTAATTTTCAAAATCTGTTGTGTGTCAGATTCACCAGTTCCTAAAGCGCTTGTGAAAGTAAGATTCCTCTGCCCCTTTCCCAAGGATACTGACCTAGCGGATCTATGTAGGGTTCAGGAGATTTCATTTTAACAAAAACAACACCTTACATACACACATGCCTATCACACCAAGGAGTTTCTGATGCACACTAAAGTTTAAGAATCACTAAACCATGCTGTATCTCCAAAAGCCTCTGTGTCCATTTCTTCTGTATTCAAAGTCCTAGGAAGGCTAAGTCAAGTCTATATCTTAGCTCTCAGGAGCAGGAAGTAGGAATGTTTGGTCCCTCTTGGCCTCTGTAGTAAAAGGCAGGGCACTTTCTAATACACAATGGACAACTCTAAGGGGGTTCAGATGTTATGCTACCATAGAAAGATTGGCAAATATCTGCTATAAAACATCACTTGTGAAATCTTGATCAAGTTGTTGAAAAGAAGAGTTCCTAGGTTGGGTGGCCTCATTGTTGAGCCATTTTGAGATCAGTGAGTATTAGTATTTCAAGATCAGTAGACCAGCAGTTGATATGAATTTTACAGTTGAGGACACTGACTCAGAGAAGTTAGCATGAATCACCGAAGGTCACATAACTAGAAAGTGGAAGAAGTAAGATTAGCCAGATTCTGTGGGTAAGGTAGGATTTCTGTTAGACCCCAGAGAAGAGGGTTGATTGAGACTAACAAAGAAAGAGATGGAATGGGAGTGAAGAGAGAAATCCAGCCCTAGAGAACTTTATGAGAAGAAGGATGAGGTAGGACTAATAAGATATTTTCAAGGAAAAATGAATAGTCCAGTTCAGCTTGATTGTAAGGCTTGTATAGCAAAAAAGTATAGGGGAGATAACAGGTAGATAGAAGTCAGATCTTAGAGGGCCTTGGATGAATGTTTTAGAAAGACTACTCTGGGCATAATGTATCAGATGGCTTGAAACCTGGTTGTAGGGCTACAATCAAAGTAGAAAAAAACAAAACAAAACAAAAAATATAGGGTAAAAGCCAAAGCTCTAGAGTTAGAGGGTCTTCAGGCAAATTACTTAATCTCTTTTTGCCTTGTATTTTCCACATCTGTAAGGTAAAGTTAATAATATTTACCTCAGGAATGCCTGGGTGGCTCAGTCAGTTAAGTGTCTGCCTTCAACTCAGGTCATGATCCTGGGGTCCTGGGGTTGAGTCTTACATCCAGCTCCCTGCTCAGCAGGAGCCTGCTTCTCCCTCTGCCCCTCCCCCTGGTAGTGCTTGCTCTCTATTTCTCTCTCTCTCTCTCTCTCTCTCTCGTTGACAAATAAATAAAGAAAATCCTTAAATAATAATAATAATAATAATAATAATAATAATAATAATAATCTCATAGAGTTGTAGTGAGAATTAACTGAGATAATGGAAGTAATGCCCTAATGAGAGTATTAGGTGTTAGGGGGGAAAAAGGTGACATACTCATATCAGGTAATTTAAGAGAATTTAATAAAAAGACTATTAACAATTATGTAGGTTGGGTGTAGGGAAAATACAAGGAATGGTAAAGTACCCAGGGACAAATAACAGTGGGGTTATTGCAACTTTTAATCTTATAGGAGGGAGAAGAGAAAGAAGTGGGAGAAGTTAGTTGATGAAAGAGAGGGATGTTGAGAGAGTGATCTGTCAGGTACTGTGAACTTAACTATCCCACACTGACCTTGCACAGAAGGAGCTAAGTGAATAAATACTCTGATCTCAATCTCCTTCCTCTCTCAGATCTCCTGCCAGGGCTTCTCAATGGTGAAACCCAACAGAAAGCCAAAAATATTAAAAAATCCATTAATGATGTCAATACAGGTCAATTTCCCCCTCAGGCACAAAGCGTGGGGAAGAATGGAGAGGGACAAGAGTGGAAAACTGGAAGAACAGTAAGTGACAAATAACCAGTGGTAATGTGATTTAGATTCAGTCCCTGAAAAGCCCCAAGCCTTCTAGCTTGCTGGGTTCATTGTCCCTTATAAGATTTAAGAGATCCCGGGGAAGTTTTGATGCTTATGTTTCTTCTGGTCCCCAATTCTGTGAGTTTCTGCTTCTTTTTCTCTTCTCATGACTCTTGGGTATGTGGTTTCCTTTCTGTACTATGTTGCCTCCCCACTTATTCCTTGATTCCTTCACTTTCCCATACACTCCCAATAGCTGTGTGCTCTCAGATCTTACTGAAGGACCAAATATTTGCAGACAAGTTAAAATTAAATATTAAATATCTCTCACCATAAAAATTCCTTAGCCCTTTTCTTAGGGCTTGAGTTTTCTTTTTTTTTCTTTTCAGAGATTTTATTTATTTATTTATTAGAGAGAGAGAGAGAGATCACAAGTAGGCAGAGAGGCAGGCAGAGAGAGTGGAGGAAGCAGGCTCCCTGCTGAGCAGAGAGCCTGATGTGGGCTCCATCCTAGGACCCTGAGATCATGACCTGAGGGGAAGGCAGAGGCTTAACCCACTGAGCCACCCAGGCACCCCAGGGCTTGAGTTTTCTTGATGCTGCTAAATTCTCCTCTCTCCTTCAGCCTTCTCCCTACTTTTCCTCAGATCTTGAATATCCAAACCATGCCATTTCTGGTTATTTCTCAAGCAGAGAAGTTTAGCTCCAGGTCTATTCCAACCATGTCTCAAGAGTAATCTTTGAGCAATCAAAATGATCCATCAAGGTTTTTTGCTAAAACAAACACAGATCTCTTCCCTTAAGAGGGAATTTGCAGTTAGTTAGCTCTTAAACTAACACTTTTATTTTCTCCTCATTAGTTTGTTCAGTTGTTTTTCAGGCATGAACACCTGGTTTGATAGAGTGGAAAGAGATTGAAAACAAAGCGACAGATGTGAAGTACATTAGATGAGAAAAATAAATCAATAAATTATGATGACTAAGTAGATATGGATGAGAATCCCTGAGAAGGAAGAGGGCCATGCTACAAAAAGGTTTGCAGCCTGTGTGACAGAGAACCTTGATGCTTTAGGCTCAGTTTTGCAGCAGGCTGCATGAGAGCCAAGTCATTCTTTTCTCCAGTAAAATAATTCAGTCACTGTGAACCATTGTGTTTTCTCTCACATGCACTCTCTCTCTCTCTCTCTCTCTCTCTCTCTCTCTCTCTCTCTCTCATTCTGTGTGTGTGTGTGTGTGTGTGTGTGTTAACTCAGTGTGTTTAGGGTGAAATGAGGAAATTCTGGTCGGGCAACCCCTAAAAATAAGACCTGCTTATACTTTGTCTTGCTTAAAACTTGTACTGTGTTCATGCTCTACTCTTGTTGGGAAGAGATTATCAAGCTGATTTCTGAGGTCTCACTAAGACAGATGGAAGTTGTATGACCTCACCTTTTCCATCCAGAGAGTAAGGTAGTTTCTATTCCAAGCTAGGCCTCTTAATTTCGTTTCCTCCCCAACTTTCCCACTTTTCCTTTTTCCAGTTGTCCTCTCCCTCAGTTTGCTGTCCTCCAGAAGCCAGAAGAGGGGGTCTGGGTCATAGTCATAATTGCCTTAATCCATATCTATCACCCATAAATTACACTAAACCATATTCTTTCAGTGTTAAAAAACTGATTTTCTTATAGTTGATCCTAAAGCATAGCATGTTTAATGTGCCTCTTTAAACAATAACAACTTATTGAGCTATAATCCACATAACAAAGATTTCAACCTCTGTAAGTGTGTAATTCAGTTGTATTTAGTATATTCCCTGAGTTGTGAAACTGCCACTAATATCTCATTTCAGAATATTTTCATGACTCTGAAAAAGTCCATAACCATTAGCAGTCATTCCTGATCTCCCCTCTTTGCAGCCCCTGGTAACCATTAATCTACTTTCTGTCTCTATATACTTATCTGTTCTGGACATTTCATATAAATGGAATCATTTTGTGTCTGCCCTCTTTCATTTAGCATAATTTCTCAAAGTATATCCATATTGTAGCATGTTTGGTGCTTTGTTACTTTTTACAACTGAATAATTTTCCATCGTATGGATATACTACATTTTGTTTATCCATTTACCAATTAATGGGAAACTGGCTTGTTTCTACCTTCTGGCTATTATTAATAATGCTGCTATGGATATTTATACATGAGTTTATGTGTGGATTTTTTTTATTTCAGTATAGTTGATGCACAGTGTTACAATAGTTTCAGGTGTACAACATAGTGATTCGATATCTTTATATGTTATCCTCACCACAAGTGTAGCTACCATCTGTCACCACCCAATGCTATTAGAGTACTATTGAATATAAGACTATACTTTCAGGGATCATTTCTATAGTTTGTTACTAGAGTACTATTGAATATATTCCCTACACTATACTTTTTATTTCTGGAACTTATTCATTCCATAAGTGGAAGCCTATATCTCCCAATCCCCTTCACCCATTGTGCCCATCTACTCCCTTTCATCTGGTAACCGTCAGTATGTTCTCTGTATTTATAGGTATAATTTTACTTTTTGATTGTTTGTTCATTTGTTTTTAGATTCCACATAGGAGTGAAATCATACAGTATTTGTCTTTTTCAATCTGACTTATTTCATTTAACATAATACCCTGAAGGTCCATCCATATTGATGCAAATGGCAAGATCTACCCTTTTTATGGCTGTGCAATATTCTGTTGTGTGTATGTATGTTTATGGTATATGGGTGTGTATGACATATATATATCATATATATCCTTTATCTATCTTATCTATCTATCTATCTTCTTTATTCATCTATTGATGGACACTTGAGATGCTTTCTTTTTTTAATTTTTTATTTAAATTCAATTTAGTTAACATATTTTTAGTTTCAGGGGTAGAATTTCATGATGCATCAGTTATATATAATACCCAGTGCTCATTACATCAAGTGCCCTCCTTAATGCCCATCACCCAATTATCCCTTCCCCCCACCCACCTCCCCTCCAGTAACCCTCCGTTTGTTTTCTAGAGTTAAGAGTCTCTTATGAACTGCCTCCCTCTCTGTTTTTATTTTATTTTTCCTTCCCTTCCCTATGTTCATCTGTTTTGTTTCTTAAATTTCACATATGAGTAAAATCATATGGTATTTGTCTTTCTCTGACTTAGTTCGCTTAGCATAATACCCTCTAGTTCCAACCATGTCATTGGAAATGGCAAGATTTCATTCTTTTTGAAGGTTGAGTCATATTCCGGTGTGTGTGTGTGTGTGTGTGTGTGTGTGTACCACGTCTTCTTTATCCACCCATCTGTCAGTGGAGATCTGGGCTCTTCCTGTATTTTGGTTATTGTGAACACTGCTGCTATAAACATCGGGTTGCTTTCATATCTTTACTATTATAACTAATACTGCAATAAACATAGGAATGCATATATCTTTTTAAATTATTGTTTTGTTTTCTGTGGGCAAATACTCAAGTAGTGGAATTATTGGATTATATGGTATTTCTATTTTTAACTTTTTTGAGGAAACCTCCATACTGTTCTCCACAGTGGCTGTACCAATTTACATTCCCACCAACAGTGCATGAGGGTTCCTTTTTTCCCACATTCTCACCAACACTTATTATTTCTTGTCTGTTTTATCCTAGTCATTCTAATAGATGTAAAGTAATATTTGATTGTGGGTTTGATTTGCATTTTCCTGGTGGTTAGTGATGCTGAGTATCTTTTTATGTATCTGTTGGCTATCTGTATGTCTTCTTTTTTATTTTATATTTTTTAAGATTTTATTTATTTATTTGACAGAGAGATAGCACAAGTAGGCAGAGCAGCAGGCAGAGGGAGAGAAGCAGGCTCTCTGCCAAGCAGTGAGCCCGATGTGGGACTCAATCCCAGGACCCTGGGATCATGACCTGAGCCAAAGGCAGAGGCTTAACCGACTGAGCCACCCAGGCGCCCCTATCTATATGTCTTCTTTAGAAAAATGTTTATTTGGGTCCTCTGCCCATTTTAATTAGATTATTTATTATTCTTGGTGTTAAATTGTAAAAGTTCTTTACATATTTTGAATATTAACCCCTTATCAGGTATATTATTTGCAAATATCTTCTCCCATTCAGTGGGTTACCTTTTGTTTTATTGATGGTTTCCTTCACTGTTGTGTGGACATATGTTTTCATTTCTCTTCACTATATAACTAGGAATGACATTGCTGGGTTATATTTGAGAAGCACCAAAACTATTTTCCTAAGTAGCTGCACCATTTATTATCCCAGGAACAATGTTGGAAGGTTCTAATTTCTTCACATCACTGCTAACAGATGTTGTTGTCTTTTTCATCTTAGCCTTCCTGTGATGAGTGAGGCAGTATCTCATTATGGTTTTGATTTGAATTTCCCTGGTGACAATTGAGGTTGAACATCTTTTTATATGCCTGTAACCCATTTGTATGTCTTCCTTAGAGAAATATCGATTTAGATCCTTCATTTTTTTTAAATTCGGTCATTTGTCTTTTTATTGTTCATTTGTAAGCATTCTTTATATACAAGTTTTTATGAGATATAAGATTTGTAAAAATTTTCTCCCATTCTTCAAGTTGCCTTTTCGTGTTCTTCATGGTATACTTTGAAGTAAAAAAGTTTCAAGTTTTGATGAAGTCCTATTTAACTACTTTTTCATTTGTTGCTTGTGCTTTTAGTGTCATATCTAAGAAACCATTGTCTATTCTAAAGTTAATAAAGATTGACTTCTTGGTTATCTTCTAATAGTTTTAAAGTTTTAAGTCTTATAATGAGGTCTATGATTCATTTTAAGCTAATATTTTGTATATATTTTGTATGAGGAAGCGTGTCCTCAACCAGTGGTTACAAAGCAGCTTGCCTTATTTCTCAGTTTCAGGATTTTTTGCTTGTAGCCAGTTATTCCATTCATGCCTTACAGACTCTTACGGCATACAATGGGCTGCTTCTCATTACTAACACTAGATCCCTCTCCCATCAGTTATCTTGTCAAAATATGGCTCAACTAGAATCTAGTGACCTTAGTTTGTTTTGTTATTTTTTAGAGGAACAAAGAAAAGCCTCTGAAGTCAACTGTTGGTGCAGTACCACTTTCCTATTATAAGAGAAATGGTAGTTACGTGGCTTATTGCTGCCATCTGCTGTCAGGCATAGTTCAAACAACAATTTGGTAGCCCCACGAGTTACTTGACAGGGTTAACCAACTTAAATACTTCAATGGTTGGGTAGCCAGTAGGAGTGTATGCAAGATACTGGTTAGGAATTATGAAAACTGCTACCACCAACTCATAAAAAATAGGCAGCTGCTCTTCCCCTCCAGAGAAATATTGCCACAAGGGAACATTGGTCTAGTAAGGCCAGATCTTCGGGGGTTTTTTCCCAAGAGAATCTAGAAATCTAGATATTTAAATGTGATCTCTCCAAATTTTTAAGTGACAGTTAAAGAAAATGTAAGTCCCATGCTGACCAAACAAAACAGGTCTCTGGGATAATAGTTTGCAATCTTTCCTTCCCCTGCCACACTCCCAAGGAATATTTTGACAAATAAAGGAGTCAAAATTAAAAGCAATTTTCTCTAATGAAGTACAAATGACATTCATGATGTCCTAGCCTTCATAGGCTGCTTGACTTATTTGGAACCTGAAGAACTCATCTTCCTTGAGAGCAGAGACCAAGTCTTCTGCATCTTTGTATCCTCATCAATGAGTACATTGCCCTGGATGGAATAAGTGCTGAATCAACACAGAATAGATAATAGGTCTATGCTTTGACCCTAACACTGAACAGCTCTGTGATCTTGGGTGAATCAAATAACTTCTCTGAATATCATTTTCTTCATCTGTAAAATATGAGTTCTGAGGATCCATTTTTATGAAAGTGATCTTTATACAAAGATGACTCAATAATGGTGAAAGACAAGCTGAATAAAGGACTGTTTAAGTTCTTTAGGAAGAAGTTCCTGAATACAAGCTGAGTGAACCACAGCCCAAAAGTCCTTAGATTTCTGGGAAACCAATGTCATACTAAAAAGCACCCTGGGGGCGCCTGGGTGGCTCAGTGGGTTAAAGCCTCTGCCTTTGGCTCAGGTCATGATCCCAGGGTCTTGGGATCAAGCCCCACATTGGGCTCCCTGCTGAGCAGGGAGCCTGCTTCCTCCTCTCTCTCTCTCTGCCTGCCTCTCCGCCTACTTGTGATCTCGCTCTGTGTCAAATAAATAAATAAATAAAATCTTTAAAAAAATAAAATAAAAATTACCCTGTTGAAAATCAGCCATAGAACAATTTGACACAGACTAAGAAAATGGAATGTTTCAACTTGAACATAAATTGGATAATTAAGGAAAAATCTACAACTTTGCCTTCATACACTACTAAAAACCCTCTACCTAATTAATTTTACGAACTACAAACAGTTCCAATCTGTATTTTTTTATTTTTTATACTTTCATTCTAGTATAGTTAACAAACAGTGTTATATTAGTTTCAGGTGTACAATATAGTGATTCAACACTTCCATACATCACTCAGTGCTCGTCACAACAAATACACTTTTTTATGTATGTGTGTGAGTACAGAATTCTATGTTTTATTTTTAATTTTTTCTTTTATTAAGTAGCCTCCATGCACAGCATGAACCTCAATGTGGGAACTGAAATCACAACCCTGAGATCAAGACCTAAGCTGACATCAAGAATTGAATGCTTAACTGACTGAGCCGCCCTGGTGCCCTTATTTTTTTTAATTTTTTTAAGTTTTTATTTGAATTCCACTTAGTTAACATACAGTGTTATATTAGTTTCAGGTGTGCAATCTAGTGATTCAACATTTCCATACATGACCCAGTGCTCATCACAATCACAAGTGCACTCCTTAATCTCCATCACCTATTTAATCCATCCCCTCACACACACACCTCCGCTCTGGTAACCTACAGTTTGTTCTCTATAATTAAGAGTCTGTTTCTTGATTTGCCTTTTTATCTCTCTATTTTCCCTTCCTTGTTTGTTTCTTAGATTCCACATAGGAGTGAAATCATATGATATTTGTCTTTCTCTGACTTATTCCACTTAGCATTATACTCTCCACCTCCATCCATGTCATTGCAAATGGCAAGATTTCATTCTTTTTAGTGACTGAGTAATATTCCATTGTATATATCTGTACCACATCTTCTTTATCCATTCATCTGCTGATGGGCACTTGGGCTGCTTCCATAGTTTGGCTATTGTAGGTAATGCTGGTATAAACATAGAGGTACATGTATCCCTTTGAATCTATGCTTTTGTGTTCTAGGGTAAACATTCGGTAGTGCAATTGCTGGATCATAAAGGAGTTTTATTTTTGACTTTGAGTTATGTACCAGTTTGCATTCCCACCAACAGTGCATGAGAGTTTCTCTTTCTCCATATCCTTACCAAGGCCTGTTGTTTCTGTGTTGTTGATTTTAGCCATTTTAACAGCTGTGAGGTGATCTCTCATTGTAGTTTTGATTTCCATTCCCCAGGTCATAACTGATGATGAACATCCTCATGTGTCTGCATGCCATCTGTATGTCTTCTTTGGTGAAATGTCTGATCATGTTTTCTGCCCTTTTTTCATCTGATTATTTGTTTTTTGGGTGTTGAATTGTATATAAGTTCTTTATATGTTTTGGATAATAACCCTTGATTGGATATGCCCCTTGCAAATATCTTCTCCTATTCTATAGATTGCCCTTTAGTTTGGTTGACTGTTTCCTTCACTGTGCAGATTTTATTTGGATGTAATCCCAATAGTTTATTTTTGCTCTTGTTTCCCTTGCCTCAGGACACATATCTAGAAAGAATTTGCTATAGCTGATGTCAAAGAAGTTATTGCCTATGTTCTCCTCTAGGATTTTGATGGTTTTGGGTCTCACATTTGGGCCTTCATTCCATTTTGAGTTTATTTTTGTGTATGGTGTAAGACAGTGGTCCAGTATCATTCTTTTGCATGCAACTCTCCAGTTTTCCCAGGGCCATTTGTTGAAGAGACTGTCTCTTTTCCATTGGATACTCCTTCCTGCTTTGTTGAAGATTAGTTGACCATGCAGCCGTTGGTCCATTTCTGAATTTTTTGTTCCGTGCCATTGATTTATGTGTCTTTTTTGTGCCAGTACCATACTACCAAGGTACAGCTTTGTAAAATAACTTGAAGTCTGAAATTGTGATGCCTCTAGTTATGCTTTTCTTTTTCAAGATTGCTTTGTCTTCAGGGTCTTTTGTGGTTCCATACAAATTTTAGAATCGTTTGTTCTAGCTCTGTGAAAAATGCTGTTAGTATTTTGATAAGAATTGCATTAAATGTGTAGATTGCTTTGGGTAATTATAGATATTTTAACAATATTTGCTCTTCCAATCTATGAACATGGAATGTTTTTCCATTTTTTTGTGTCATCTTCAATTTCTTTCATCAGTGTTTTATCATTTTCAGAGTACAGGTCTTTCACCTCTTTGGTTAGGCTTATCCCTAGGCATCTTATTATTTTTAGTGCAATTGTAAATGGGATTGATTCTTTGATTTCCCTTTCTGCTGCTTCATGATTGGTGTATAGAAATGCAACAGATTTCTGTACATTGATTTTGTATCCTGTAAATTTACTGAATTCATGCATTCATTCTAGCAATTTTTTGATGGAGTGTTTTGGACTTTCTTTTTTTTTTTATTTGACAGAGAGAGATCACAAGTAGGCAGAGAGACAGGCAGAGAGAGAGGAGGAAGCAGGTTCCCTGCTGAGCAGAGAGCCCGATACGGGGCTCAATCCCAGGACCCTGAGATCATGACCTGAGCCGAAGGCAGAGGCTTTAACCCACTGAACCACCCAAGCGCCCCTGTTTTGGACTTTCTACATAGAGTATCATGCCATCTGCAAATAGTGAAAGTATGACTTCGTCCTTGCTGATTTTATTTCATTTGTTGTCTGAGCACTGAGGCTAGGACTTCCAGTACTATGTTAAATAACAGTGGTGAGAGTGGACATCCTAGTCTTCTTCCTGACCCTAGAGGAAAAGCTCTCAGTTTTTCCCCACTGAGGATGATATTAGCTATATTTTATATATGGCCATTATGATGTTTAGGTATGTTCCCTCTATCCCTACTTTATTGATGGTTTTTATCAAGAATGGATACTATTCTTTGTCAAATGCTTTTTCTGCACCTGTTGAGAGGATCATATGGTTCTTATCCTTTCTCTTATTAATGTGGTGTATCACGTTGATTGATTTGCAAATACTGCACCATCCTTGCAGCCCAGGAATAAATCCCACTTGATCATAGTGAATGATTTTTTTAAAGTACTATTGTATCCTATTAGCTAGTATCTTGTTCAGAATTTTTGCATCCATCTTCATTAGGGATATTGGTCTGTAATTCTCATTAAATCTAGTGGGGTCTTTGGCTTTAGAATCAAGGTGATGCTGACCTCATAGAATGAGTTGGAAATTTTCCTTCCATTTCTATTTTTCAGAATAGCTTGAGAAGAATAGGTATTAACACTTTTTTCAATGTTTGGTAGAATTCTCCTGGGAAGCCATCTGGTCCTGGACTTTTGTTTTTTGGGAGATTTTTTTTAAAAGATTTTATTTATTTATTGGACAGAGAGAGAAAGAGAGAGAACAAGTGGGTGGAGGAGCAGAGGGAGAGGGAGAAGCAGACTTTCTGCTGAGCAGGGGGTTCAATCCCAGGACCCTAGGATCATGACCCGAGCTGAAGGCAGATGCTTAACCAAAGGAGCCAGACAGGTGCCCCTTTTGGGATATTTTTTTTTATTAATAATTCAGTTTTTTTGGTGGTTATCGGTCTATTTAACTTTTCTGTCTTCCTGTTTTAGTTTTTGTAGTTTATATGTTTCTAGGAATTTATCCATATCTTCCAGATTGTCCCATTTGTTGGCATATAATTTTTCATAATATTCTCTTATAATTCTTTGTTTTTCTGTGCTGTTGGTGGTTATTTCTCCTCTCTCATTTGTGATTTTATTTATTTGGGTCCTCTCTCTTTTCTTTCTGTGTCTGACTAGGGGTTTATTAATTTCGTTAATTTTTTCAAAGAACCAGCTCCTCGTTTCATTGATCTGGTTTTTGTTTGTTTGTTTCTATACCATTTATTTCTGCTGTAATCTTTATTATTTCCCTTCTTCTAGCTTTAGGTTTCATTTGTTGTTCTTTCTCTGGCTTCATTAGATGAAAGTTTAAGTTGCTTATTTGAGATTTGTCTTGCTTCTTGAGTTAAGCCCATATTGCTATATACTTCCCTTTTATAACCACTTTTGCTGCATCACAAAAGTTTTGGACGATTGTGTTTTCATTTTCATTTGTTTCCATGTATTTGTTTATTTCTTCTTCAATTTCCTGGTTGACCTATTCATTGTTTAGCAAGACTTTTTAACCTCTATGTATTTGTAGCCTTTCAAAATTTGTTTATCATTGATTTCAAGTTTCATAGCATTGTGATCGGAAATGCTACATGGTGTGATTTCAGTCTTTTTGTACTTGTTGAGGTCTGATTTGTGACCTAGTATGTGACAACTAGATTTTAAACCAAAGACTGTAAGAAGAGGTGAAAAGGGGCATTATATAATAATAGAGGGATTATCAAACAAGAAGATCTAACAATTATAAATGTTTACGCCTCAACTGGAGAATACCCAATTATATAAAACAATAACAATCATAAAGGAACTAAAATATAAAGGATAATAATACAATAATAGTATGGAACTTTAACGCTCCTTCACAGCAATGGACAGATCATCTAAGCAGAAAATCAACAGGAAACAATGGCTTTGAATGAGACACTGGACCAGATGGACTTACGTATATTCAGAACATTTAATCCTAAAGCAGCAGAATACACATTCTTTTCAAGCGCACATGGGACATTCCCCAGAATAGATCACATACTAGGTCACAAAACTTCTATATGTTGCCTACAAGAGTCTCATCTTAGACCTAAAGACACATACAGATTCAAAGTGAGGGGTTGGAGAAACATTTATCATGCAAATGGATGTCAAAAGAAAGCTACTCCAGCTTTCTTTTGACACCATTTGCATGATAAAGGCAACATATAGATGGGTCTTATTTTTTTTATTCATTCTGACACCCTATGTCTTTTGATTAGAGCACGTAGTCCATTTAAATTCAGAATAATTATTGATAGATATGTGTTTAGTGCCATTTTATTACTTGTTTTGTCATTGTTTCTGAAGATTTTCTCTGTTCTATTCTAGTCTTTTTCAGTTTTGGTCTTATTTTTTCACTCAAAGAGTCCCCTTTAATATTTCTTGCAGGGCTGGTTTAATGGTCACAAACTCCTTTAGTTGTTGTTTGTCTGGGAAACTCTTTATCTCACCTTCTATTCTGAATGATACCCTTGCTGGATAAAGTATTCTTGGATGCAGATTTTTCCCATCCAGAACTTTGATTATATCATGCCACTTTCTTCTGGCTTGCCAAGTTTTTGTGGCAAGATCTGCTGTTAACCTTATTGGTCTTCTCTTGTAACTTAAAGACTTCTTTTGTCTTGCTGCTTTTAGGATTTTTTCTCTATCTCTATATTTGCAAATTTATTTATTTTTATTTTTTAAAAGGTTTATTTATTTCTTTATTTGATGGAGAGAAGGGGAGAACAATCAGGAGGATCAGCAGGCAGAGAGAGAGAGAGAGAGAGAAAAACGGGCTTTCCACTGAGCAGAGAGCCTGATGTGGGGCTCAATCCTAGGACCCTGGGATGATGTCTCGAGCCAAAGGCAGACCCTTAACCAACTGAAACACCCAGGAGCCCCTATATTTTGTAAATATAACTACAGTCTGTTTTTGCTGTTGGCCTGATTTTGTTGATTTTGATGGGAGTTCTCTGTGCCTCCTGGATATGGATGTTTGTTTCTTTCCCCAGATTAGCAAAGTTTTCAGGTATAATTTCCTCAAATAAACCTTCTACCCCCTTTTCTCTCTTCTTCTTCTTCTGGACTCCTATGATACAAATGATATTACACTTGATGGAGTCACTGAGTTCCCAAAGTCTATTTTCATTATCCAATACTTTTCTTTCCTTCTTCTTTTCACCTACATTACTTTCCATAATTCTATCTTCTATATCACTTATTTGTTCCTCTGCTTCTGCTGTTCTTGTGGTCATTACAGTGGTGACTGGGTGGCTGAGTCAGTTAAATGTCTGCCTTTGGCTCAAGTCATAATCCCAGGGTTCTGGGATCAAGTCCCACATAAGGCTCCCTGCAAGGTTCCTGCTTCTCCCTCTCCCTCTGCCTGCTGCTCCCCTTGCTGTGCTCTCTCTCTCCCCCCACCCTTGTGTCAAATGAATAAATAAAATCTAAAAAAAAAAGAATACAAAGTAGTAGAAATGAAAGTCATCCAAATCTGCAAGGAATAAATAAAAATTTCACTATTTACAGAAAATATGATACTCTATGCAGAAAATCCAAAGACTACCAAAAAATTGCTAGAATGCAGGAATTCAGCAAAGTTGCAGGATATAAAATCAATGCAAAGAAGTCAGTTGCATTTCTGTATACTAACAGTGAAGCAGAAGAGAATTCAAGGAATCAATCCCATTCACAATTGCACTGAAAACAATAAGATACCCAGGAATAAATCTAACCAAAGAAGTACAAGATCCGTACTCTGAAAACTATAGAATACTTATGAATGAAATAGAGTATGACCCAAAGAAATGGAAAAACATTCTATGCTTATGGTTTGGAAGAAAAAATATTGTTAAATGTCCATGTTACCCAAAGCAATCTACACATTCAATGCAATCCCTATCAATATATCAAAAGAATTATTTTATTTTATTTTTTCAGTGTTCCAAAACTCATTATTTATGTGCCACATCCAGTGCTCCATGCATACATACCCTCCTTAATATCCACCACCAGGCTCAACCATCTCCCTGGCCCCCACCCCTCTAAAACCCTCTGTTTGTTTCTGAGTCCACGGTCTTTCATGGTTCGTCTCCCCCTCCCCGATTTCCCCCAATTCACTTTCCCTTTCCTTCTCCTAATGTCCTTCATGTTTTTTCTTATGTTCCACAAGTAAGTGAAACCGTATGATAATTGATTTTCTCTGCTTGATTTTTTCACTCAGCATAATCTCCTCTAGTCCCATCCATGTTGACACAAAAATTGGATATTCATCTTTTCTGATGGCTGAGTAATATTCCATTGCATATATGGACCACATCTTTATCCATTCATCTGTTGAAGGGCATCTTGGCTCTTTCCACAGTTTGGTGATTGTGGACATTACTGCTATGAACATTGGAGTACATATGGCCCTTCTTTTCACTGCATCTGTATCTTGGGGGTAAATAGCCAGGAGGGCAATTGACGGGTCATAGGGTAGCTCTATTTTTAACTTTTTGAGGAATCTCCACACCGTTTTCCAAAGTGGCTGCACCGACTTGCATTCCCACCAAAAGTGAAAGAAGGTTCCCCTTTCCCCACAACCTCTCAACATTTTTTGTTTCCTGTATTGTTAATCTTTGCCATTCTAACTGGTGTAAGGTAGTATCTCAATGCGGTTTTGATTTGAATTTCCCTGATGGCTAATGATGATGAACATTTTTCATGTGTCTGCTAGCCATTTGTATGTCTTCATTCGAGAACTGTCTGTTCATGTCTTCTGCCCATTTTTTGACATGATTATTTGTTTTTGGGGTGTTGAGTTTGATGAGTTCTTTATAGATCTTGGATATCAGCCCTTTGTTGGTAGTGTCATTTGTGAATATCTTCTCCCATTCTGTGGGCTGCCTCTTTTTTACAGACCTGGAACACACAGCCCTAAAATGTATATGGAACCAGAAAAAACTCTGAATAGCCAAAGTAATTTTGGAAAAGAAAACCAAAGCTGGAGGCCTCACAATTCTGGACGTCAAGCTGTGTTGCAAAGCTCTAATCATCAAGACAGTATGGTTCTGGTACAAAAACAGACACACCGAGCAATGGAATAGAATAGAGAACCCAGAAATGGACCCTCAGCTCTATGGCCAACTAATCTTTGACAAAGCAGGGAAGAATATCTGATGGAAAAAACACAGTCTCTTCAGTCAATGGTGTTGGGAAAATTGGATAGCCACCCAGAGAAGAATCAAACTGGACCACTTTCTTACACCATAGTCAAAAATAAACTCAAAAAGGATGAAAGACCTAAATGTGAGACAGGAATCCATCAAAATCCTGCAGAAGACCAAAGGCAGCAACCTCTTTGGTCACAGCAACTTCTTGCTAGACATGTCTTCAAAGTCAGGGGAAACAAAAGCAAAAATGAACAATTGGAACTTCATCAAGAGAAAATCTTTTGCACAACAAAGGAAATAGTCTATAAAACTAAAACAATGGGGGAAGATATTTGCAATGGCTTATCAAACAAAGGCTAGTATCTAAATCTACAGAGACCTTATCAAACTCAAGACCCAAAAAGCAAAAAATCCAGTCCAAAAAGGGGCAAAAGACATGAACAGACATTTCTTCAAAGAAGACATACAAATGGCTAACAGACACATGAAAAAATGCTCAACATCACTCAGCATCAGGGAAATACAAATCAAAACTACAATGAGATACCACTCCATACCAGTCAGAATGGTTAAAATTAACAACTCAGGAAACAACAAATGTTGGCAAAGATGTGGAAAAAGGGGAACCCTCTTACACTGTTGGTGGGAACGCAAACTGGTACATCCAATCTAGAAGACAGGATGGAACTTCCTCAAAAAGTTAAAAATAGGGGTGTCTAGGTGGTTCAATTTTTGGGCGTCTACCTTCAGGTCAGGTCATGATCCCAGGGTCCTGGGATCAAGCCCCGCGTCTGGCTTTCTGCTGGGTGGGAAGTCTGCTTCTTCCTCCCCGACTCCACCTGCTTGTGTTCCCTCTCTCACTGTCTCTCTCTCTGTCAAATAATAAATAAAATATTTTTTTAAAAGCTAAAAATAGAACTACCCTATGACCCAGCAATTGCACTAGTAGGTATTTATCCAAAGGACATAAAAATAGTGATTTGAAGGGGCACATGCACCCCAATGTTCATAGTAGCAGTGTTCACAATAGCCAAACTATGGAAAAAGCCCAGATGTCAGATGTCCATCAACAAATGAATGGATAAAGAAGATGTGAGATTATGTATATATATGTGAGGATAATATATTCCTATTATATATGAATATTACTCAGCCATCAAAAAGAATGAAATCTTGCCATTTACAATGGTGCAGATGGAACTAGAGGGTATTATGCTAAGTGAAATAAGTCAGTCAGAGAAAGTCAGAGAAAGAAATACCATATGATTCACTCACATGTGGAATTTAAGAAACAAAACAGATGAACATAGGGGAAGGAAAGGAAAAATAAAATAAGATAAAAATAGAGAGGGAGGGGCGCCTGGGTGGCTCAGTGGGTTAAAGCCTCTGCCTTCGGCTCAGGTCATGATCTCAGGGTCCTGGGATCGAGGCCCGCATCGGGCTCTCTGCTCCGCAGGGAGCCTGCTTCCTCCTCTCTCTGCCTGCCTCTCTGCCTACTTGTAATCTCTCTCTCTGTGTCAAATAAATAAATAAAATCTTTAAAAAAAATAGAGAGGGAGGGAAAGCATAGAGACTCCTAACTCTAGGAAACATACTGAGGATTGCTGGAGGGGAGGTGAGTGGGAGGATGGGGTAATTGGGTGATGGGCGTTCAGGAGGATGCTTTATGTAGTGAGCACTGGTTGTTATATGCAACTAATGAATCACTAAATTCTACCCCTGAAAATAATAATACACTATACATTAAAACTAAATTGAATTCAAATTTTAAAGAAGACCAATTATTAGAACAAGAGATATTCCCATTGGTCTTATTATTTAGGAATTTACATGGAATTTAGGAACTCTGTGCCAGGAACCAGAGCTACAGGCCAATACATTATTTTCTATTATTTCACAGTTCCTTAGCTTCTTTGATATCTAGTATGACAAGATATTCCAGGTTCATCCTGGACACTTCTTGCCACAGACCTACAGTCAGCCATTTCTCTAAGAAACTTTGGTTCCTTTCATTGGAGAATGGCATTTAGAATCTTGATCTGGGTACCAGAGCTGCTTTTTGACACTGAGTTTTTCATTGTTTCTAAGTGGTTTTTTTAGTGAAAATATTGAAAATATGTATATTTTCATGTATATGTATATTTTATATGTATATTTTTATATGTACATAAAATGTATATAATATGTATGTGTATATTTTTGAAACAATACAACTGAATTCATACTAAGGCTTTCAATAACTGAACAGTCTTTAGAGATTTTCCCTTCAGACTATGGAAAAACTTGCAAAGTATTCCTTTTCCACAATATTATCTCCAGCCAAGTGATAAAAAAAATATCATGTCACTAATGATGTACTATATTTTGGCTAAATTGAATTTAAATTTAAAAAAATCATGTCACCAGAACCAGTGACTTGCTTTGGACAATAACTGGTAAATATTGAAAAATTTTACAGTCCAATTTCTTTTTACATATCTATGGCTACTTTATTTTCTGAATAAAACATCAGATGGTGCCATAAACTGTAAACAAGGGGACAAAAGAACAAAACATCCAAAATCAGAACTATCTGGAAAATATGAAAAGTATAATTGCCATAGAAATACTCTAGGCCAAGGATGGCAAACACATTGCTTCAGCCATGGTAGTGATCTCTAACTAATCAGTCTTTCCTACTGAGCTAGGTGTACCTTAGAATCCTTCACAGCACAATTCTCCAAAAAGCCACTAAAAACCAATCTGAATGGCCAAGAAAGCTGACAAGTATTACCATCCATGTTTAAGGCAAACAAACGTCCTTTTATCACATTTACAACATCGTGAATTTGATTAAGATAGCAGTTGCCAAATTGGGTTCTGAGGTGTACTAGTCCTGTTACCAGGTGTTCCATAAGTAAAAGGAATCTGTGGTCACAAATATTTGGGAAATGTTGGGTTAAAAAAAAAGTTTTCTTTAATGCAAAATTCCAAGAGTCTTTAATGTTCTAATATGCATTGTAATTCTCCAGGAAGGGAAATAGTATGCACTGTTTATTAATTTATTCGAACTCTTCATGGAACTCTTATTCATATGCATCTTGTGAACACTGAATCAGGCTTTTCTTTTATATTAATTACATTCCAACTATGTCTTATTTAAGCCCAGGTCAATGTATTTAAAATTAAATCAGGATTGGGGACTTTTGGAGATAATAAATTCCATACATTTAATGTTGATTCTTCCATGTGTGTGTCACTCCACAAAAGTAATCTTTTCTCCAGGTTCTAAAGACAATCACAGTTTAGCTTCCTATATACTGACCACACTAATATTCTATTTTTGGTAGAAAAGTGGTGTGTGTGTGTGTGTGTGTGTGTGTGTGTGTGTGCGCGCGCGCGCGGGTGCGCATGTGTGTAACTGTGTCACAAAGATAGGATTTAGTTATTTCATTATGCATGGGAGCATTATTCATGGAGGGCATGGTCTGAAAGAACTCAATGATGGATCATTTGGAATAGTCTAGTCTGAGAGCCACAAAACCACCTACAGCAGTTACTTTGAAACTTTGAGATGGATGTCTACTTTGTGCTGATTCCTATTAATTAAAAGTAGTCACATTGCTTCTGTTCCACATGAATGGTAGTTGCTTTTCAAAATGCCTGTAAAGATTGTTTTAGAATAGGATTTGCATTTAGGAGTCATTAGACTAACATACGATTTCACTTACCCCTAGGGGTTCCCACATTCTGCAAATATGAAATGCCTTCAGCATTATGAGCTTCTGGCTACAGAACTGGGTGCCCAAGCCTAGAAATTAAAAGCTCCTTAAAACTTGCAGTTAGGTTTAGAGGATTCTCAGATTATAAAACTTGGAAAATAGCATCTAGAGAAAAAGACAAAAGAGCCTAGATTCACTTATAGATGAGAGACTCTAATATGAAAAACTGTTAGTTTGAGTAGTTCACAATTTATCGGTGTGCAGAAAGACAACATGGAGACATCAATGTATTTATTTTTTCTCATTCTTTTTAAATTTCTGTGTTGGAGTATTTTAATGTATATGTATTATAATGCATCTATAATGTAATGTATAAAATATATATACACAGTAGTACATGTTTATAACCTATAAATACATATACATATATTGGGGCCCTGCTCAAAAGTTTTCTTTTATTACAGATAAGAATGTGTGAGTAAAAATTTGATTTAGAGGATTAAGTACATCTCTTCATCAGAAGTGTATTTTAGGGTGTTTGGGGCAGGACTGGTGTAAGCAGAAGCACAAGGGATTCAATTAGATCCATTCATTTTATTTTAAATAACAATAATTGATGATATAACATTCATTCACATTTTTAAAAACATTTTCCGAACATATCCTATGTAATAAACATTGACCTAGGCGCTGAGGATATGATGGAAAATCTAAACAGTCACAATCATTGACTTTATGGTAAAACATAGTTTAGTGGAGAAAGACAGTTGTCAATCATATAATAATACATTTAAATATCTCATCATAAATGGATACATATTAGGAAGGAAAAGTACAGCAGGCTGGCTATAGGAGACCAGAAAAGAAATCGGGGCACTTTCTCTATTCTGGGGTTATTGAGAAAGGTTACCTTGAGGAAATGACAGTTAACCTGGGGCCTGTGAGGCTGACTGAATGGTTGACTTGTGAAGAGATAGAGAGTGGTGGGAGAGCATATGTGAGAGCCCTGAGGGGGCACATGGTGAGTGAGGGCCAGTGCCACACGGGCACAGGTTCTCACACATCAGAGAAGCTTCAGAGAGGGATCTGCCTGACAGAGAGTCGGAGTGCGAGCTAAATGACCCCAGGAGCTCCATCCTCTTTTGCTTTCGGGGGGGAAAAATCACAAACTAGTTGAAGGTACCAGAGGGCCACAGGAGACAAGAAGGGACTAGCTGGGTGGCTAAGCACAATTGGAACACTACGTTCTACCCCAGCAACATGTCCAGAAACCTCAGGTAATACTCTTTGTTTGGTCGTCTAGAAAGGTAACTGTTAAGATTAAAGGGCAGTGTGTCCTTCAGGCCTGGGCTATTGATGTGAATCTTTCTGTTTGGATTGCCAAGAGAACTTCATGAGCAGTGCCCAGCTAGAGGGCCTAGTAAAGCGCTGTGATCATGGATTTCCCTGAGTTATTTAAACCGGACTATCTGCTATCCTCTGCAAAAGCAGAGGGTTTGGAGGAAAGGTAAATGAGGTAGGTTGAAGGATAATTGCAGGAAATGGGGTGTGGCCCCAGGCAACAGAGGAGCTAAATGGTAAAGCAATATTTGGCGGCCCATTGTCATTGTGCCTACTAATCGGCGAGGAGAGGCGAGGACAAGGGAGGCCAGGGTTGGACCCTGAGCATGAAAGAAGAGCGAGCGAGCCAGGGAGCGCTCGAGACACGCGAGGGCGGGGGGCCCCTACGCCGGGTCTCCGGCTCCAAGAAAGGGGCACAAGGAGGCGGCGCGGGCCCCGCCCCCTCCCCTGGCGGGCGCGGGCGCGGGCGCGAGACGCTGCGCGGCGGCGGTGGCGGGCGCGAGCGGCAGCTGTCAGGCCACCGAGGTCCGAGCTGCTCTTGCTGCCCCACCGAGGACGAGGAGGCAGCAGGAGCGGTGACCGTGTCACTGAGGACCCGGAGTGCCGGCACGCAAAGCTGACCAGCCTGGCACCGTCGGTCCCCTCCCATCTCTCTCCCATTGTATTGGGTAAGGTGCGGGTGCGTGGGCAGGGAGAGGGGCTAGCGGCCAGTGGACGCGGGAGGCCGGGAGGTGGGGGGCCTGTAGGAAGAGGAAAAAAGGGAGGCCTAGGTGATCCCCGGGGGCATTTGCACCTTGGGAAAGAGGCCTAGGCACTGCAGGGGTCGGAGTTGGGAAGGAAGGTGACGATGGAGGGGGGCGTTGCTGAGTAATTCGGAGCGGTTGCCAAAGCCCCGCAGATAGACGCAGGGCTCCTTGGGGAACGGGTGTGGCTCAGTGCGCATGCGCCGCAGACGCTCGTTCTGAGAGATGGGAATGAGGTGAGATGACCTGGGTCCGAGGTAGTTGGAACTGTGCGTGACATCTCACTTTCTAGATCCCCAGTGCCAACAGTGACCTGTCCTAGAGATGACAGCATTCCCAGGCTCCTAAGGAAGATTCTTTCCCCTGTACTCTGCTCACTTAATGTCACCCAAACCTCACCTACCTGTCTTCTGGCAGTCTACTTGGGAAGAAATGGCTTGGGGACAGGGCCTAATTGCTATCTAGTGTGCCTACAGGCTCATAGCCCTAGAGCTGTTGTTGTAAGGAGTGAAAGGTTAGAGGTGAAATTCCACACTGAACCCTTCTGGTTGCATATAAGATATAAATATGGTCATAAATGTGGGAATAGTGTTTCAATGGTATGACAGATGTGACATTTGGACTCAGAGTAGGAATGTAGCTGATTGCTTGTTTGCTCTACACAATGAATTCAGTGCCTCAGGGGGGCTTTCCCCTCTACAGAACCCCCACCCCCACGAGCAAGCATCAGGTGGTACTGGAAACAACCTACACCATTTAAGGTAGAAGGTCTCAAAGATGCAATCATTTCTTATTTGTATTTTTCAATAAGTTAAAGAAAGCCCTTCCCAGTTCTCCAGTGCAGTGTTTTCCAAATACTGTGCCAGGAATCAACAGTGAGTTGGGTAGCCCAACCAGTGTGTCACCAAGATGGGCTTTCCCTGTAGCTTCAACCATGTCTCCTCCCCTGTGCAGATTACCACCAGAGCCACTCTCATCCACTGCCTAGCTCTCCCTTGCTGCTCTTCCCCTATCCCCAGCCCTGCAGTACCACCTCCCTCTCAACACTTGCTCCCAAACTGCACTATGGATTTGAGCATCATTCCACCCATGGCAACTGAACTGATGCCAGTTTGCTTTTCTATTTGTCTTCTCTCCATCACCATACTAAAATGTTCTTTTTTCAGAGGCTCAACCTCGGGCGCCTGGGTGGCTTAGTGGGTTAAAGCCTGTGCCATCAGCTCAGGTCATGATCTCAGGGTTCTGGGATCAAGGCCTGCATCAGGCTCCCTGCTGAGCAAGGAGCCTGCTTCCTCCTCTTTCTCTGCCTACCTCTCAGCCTACTTGTGATCTCTCTCTCTCTCTCTGTCAAATAAATAAAATCTTAAAAAAAAGAGTTTCAACCTCTTTCTCATCCTTGTACTGCTTCCTTCCACACTCCCCCCCCCATACACACCCCTAAGCATCCCCAACTAAATACAATAATTTAGGCACAGCAGATTCAAAAGGTTTCAAATGTGTTTTCAAATGTTGAAGAACAAAGAAAACTAGGGAATATCAGTTATGTGAATTTCTAATTTACCTTATTGTCTGAGACTTAGACTCTAACTGGAGAAAAAAGTGAATATACTAGTCTTAGAAAATTCTTGTTAATTGCAGGGAGTGGGATAAGAAAGGGGAATTGCATCTCTAGGATATTTGAGTTGTTTCAAGGCAGATCTTTCTCTGAATAGGACTAAAATCAGAGTAAACATTTTAGTCAAAATTCTAAGCTGATATGGGACCCAAACAGGATACATAAGGGATTTGACTCTCCTGTTAAATGTGCTTAGGGTTATCAAAGAATTCCATTGCCTCCTTAATGCTATCTTCTTTTAAGGTTTGACTTTAATCTGGCATATTCTGGGGGAGGAAAAAAATTTCGGTTTGCTTTTATACTGTGCTAGTCCTTTTTGAGTATGTATTAAAGGATATCACACTTATTTTCAAATGATGATAATGATGATGGGGATGCCAGCATCCACTGAAAACATACTGTGGAGATAATTATACTGCTCTTATATTTGGTGGGGATGGAGAAATTTATATATTCATCTTAAAAAAGTAGGGAAGGGGGAGGAAACTAGAGCATTGCCATTGACTTTCAACAGGTGAAATTCCTGTTAAGTCCCATCTAGAAAGTGAGCCAGGTAAGTCCATAACTTCTGCTCTTTAGTCACAAATAAATAATAGTATTTGGACATCTTACGGAACTGCAGATCTCTTGTACCTTTGCATCAATTCAGAGGCATTAGTTCTGAGCACCCACCTAAACAGTTAATTGTAAGAAAATATTATTGATTATCCATGTGAAAGATACCATTTGCTGCATGCTGGAGGGGTTTCAAAGACATACAAACGGGTTTTACCATTTACAATTTGGTTGTGTAGGAAAGACATACTTAGAAAAAAGTTTTTAAACAAAACAAGGCAATATTATGATACCATTTCAACTGTAAATCATGAGATCTGAAGCTTATCTGTTAATTCATAAATTCCTTGAGGATAAGACCTTGCCTTAAAAATGTATGCATTTCCAACAGTGTCTACACCCAATGGGTGCTCAAGTGATGAAGCTTTGCAAAGTAGGTAGGGAGAAACCAGAGGGAGGGAGAAAAGAGCCAGGAAGTTTTCACAGTAGATTAGATGCAAGAAGATGTGGGCCAAAGAGAGGATGGTAGCAGAAGATTGGGAAAGAATAGGAAAAAATAGGATTTAGTGACTGGAGGCAAGGAGACATGTCTAAACTGTATTCAATTCTACTTTCAGGAAACAAATGGAAGTTGGAGACAGTGGAAGAGAGCAGAGGGTTACCTTACAAGGACAGATCACACAATAGGCACTCAAATGTTTTCTCAATAATCAGTAGCAGGATTGGACAAGAAAACCCTTACAGTCCCTCCAGTGCTGAGATTGTGTGGTATATGCAGAGACTCAAAATTGTTGGGGAACAAGGCCTTCTCAGATATTGAAGGAAAGGAAAAGGAAGGAGTGTGATCTTCCTACTGGCAAGCCTTTTCTGAGAAGGGTTAATAGTGAGTCACAAGGCCCCCAAGAGTGAATGATAGGAGGTGGAGGAGCAAGAGGAAAAAACTCTCAAACCAAAAATTTCGATACATGTTTACAAATCTTCGCAAACTTCATAAATTATTCATTTTCCCCCAAATCCTGTGATTTAAGTAAGGCAGGTATTATCAACTCTGTATTTATATAGGAAGATATTGATAAAAAGCAAGATTAAATAACCTGCTCAAGTTCATAAAATAAATTGAATGGCATAGTAGTGATGAAGACTTTGTCTCCTGGTTGCTGCCAACCCAGTGCACTTGACATGAAGCCACACTGCTTTTCCTTCGTTTTTCCTGGTATAGAGCCTACAAACCCAGAAGTTGTATGTGCAAATGACCAAATAGGGAATGCACAAACAACTGCAGCATTATCTCAGATGGTTATTAATACTTCATCATTATTCCTGGAGTTGAGTATTTCGTTTCCACATTCACTCAGTCCTTGACCCATCATTTGCATTTACCCACAGCCAGGAAAGTAAGGTTAGTGAGTTGTTTAATGATGTGAACACCTGTTTGCCAGGAGCTCGAGGAAGCTCATTTGGCATGGGCCCTTAATACTACCAGTACTGTTACCCAAGTTTGTACTTCCTCTGTTCCTTTTTTAAGTGAGCAAATTATTCTACAGACCAGTAAAATTATCCTACAGACCAGTATAAAGAATAAAGAAGTGTGCTAATGTTTGTTTCATCTCCATTTAAAGAAATGTTTGTTACTTGAGCTAGTTCTAAAGACAGCAATTTGAGAGCAGGAAAAAGGACAAAAATCGGTAATGGTAGAAAACTAGAAAATTTTTTGGAATAGATATAGACCAAAAAGGAGGATAAAGCCTATCAATTTAGAAGACATTATTTAAATTCATAACTACTGATTTAGGCTGCTAATGAATTCCTTATTATATGCTTTATCTATATTTGAAAAAAAATCATGAGATTTCTTACAGTCTTCTTTATTCCTCAGTAAGAAAGAGTACTTAACAAATCTAAGAACCGTTTTTCTCTTTAGAGCAGCACTCTGGATGCTGCTTAAATAACACTCTTGCCATAATTAACTATAATGTTAAGTGAAGTTTTGTTTGAATTTAATAAAGCCAGCTAAATACTAAAACCTGTGTTCAAGGCAGATGATCAAAATTAATGAATAAAGTAATTAGCCAAGAGAATATATTGTAAATAGGGAATCTCCAAACATAATTTTCTCATCTCTGATCTTGTGGAATCAATTTCAGAGACAACTTCCAGGCAGACTGGTAAATCCATTAACAACTTACTTGGTGATGGGAACATTGGTAGATATAAAGGGAAGAAGTTTCATCTCTAACTTAGGATTTCAACACATCTTGGGCTCCTCTTTGCTTTCCCTTTCCTGAATATCATCTATTGTGAATATTGTCTACTTTCTTTGACTTACCTTTACTTTAGAATGAAGAGTTCAATGGAGGGAAAATATAAAACTTTAAAAGTCATATGAAGTACACTCATTAGGACAAGTTAAAGTTTTTGCAATAATATTATTTTGTCCATGTTAAGCATTTGTAACCTTTTGAACTCTTAAGTATATTTGTGAAAAGCATCCTCTACCAGGTAAGTTGATGTTGGTCTGTTTCTTTCCCGACTTGAGTAGATTTATATATAGCCTTAACTTTGTTTTATTATAGATTTCTAATAATAATGTTTCCCAATCCATTTTCTAGAACCCTAAAAAGAAAGAATAAAACAACAACAAGGAAAAGAAAAGACTAAAATTGTGGCAAAGACCCAAGGGGGTAGGTATATATATATTTTTTTCATTTGATCTCTTAAAAAGGAATATTTAGAAAAATGTATAATTATTACACGTGCACCAACATAATACTAAGGACTAATGAGGCTTTTTAAAATTACATTTTGAATGTGTGTGCCTCCAGAAGCTCTTTTGCATGTGCTCTTTTGATTAGTAATTGGTTTTCATCTCTTTCAGTCTCTTGCATAAATAACACCCAATTAACATCATCATTGTTTCATTCCCACAATGGACCTAGTGTGAAAGTACTTAACAAAATCCAGTATGGGTTAGTTGTTCAGTAAACATTTGGTCTTTTTATTTTAGGATGAATTCTAGGTATTCCATGTACAGACATGTTGTAGAGGTAACAAGAAAGGTACTGCATAGTTATTAGCACTTTAAAATTTACAGTCTATTTTCACTGGTGCCATTTTGGAATTAGAACCAAAATCTAAAGATTAATAAGCTATTCAAGATTTTATTCCTAACTGATAGCTGTTATAATGATACCAGTCAACAATTATCAATTTACGTGTCATTGTTCCATGAAGAAAAGATTATGGGAGATCCTTTATTTGCGCAGGTATCCGTATCAATGCAAATATAATGAGGCAAATGCCTGAAGAAACTTGACCTTTATCTCTCCTCCAAGTTCTGGTGTCCAGTCTAATTGTAGCCCCAAACTCTACTGACAGAATTGAAATTTCAGCTTCTACAAGTTTCTCTCCTCAATAATTCTTGGGTCCATCATGAACAGACTTCAAACTCCAAATCAATTTTGTACTATTTGCCTCTTGTTTGGAACTGTCAAACTGGAAACTAATAATATGGTTCTACATCTGAGTGGTATTCCTGTTCTAGGCTCTCTCCCCTAGAATAGGGTCAGAACTGAACCAAATTATAGCACCATCTGCTAGTCCATTTACCATGGCATTCAGCCATTTTCCTGGTACAGGCAAAAGACTTCAGGAAAAAAGACCTATTTTCCCTTGTATGCAAAAGGATTCTATTCTTTTTGCTGTACTATATAGTTAATGAGTGTGAGTCAAGGGAGGTTAAATTAGTAGGCCATAAAATTCAGAGAAATTTACTATGAAGTTGATTTCAGTTTCGGGTTTAACTGTTTTCCCTCCTACTTTTTCCTTTATTTTCAGGTTCTCTTGGTTATAAACTCCTCCCCATCTGGTGCTGCAACAATGAGTGGGAAATCCTTGCTCTTAAAGGTTATTCTCTTGGGTGATGGTGGAGTTGGGAAAAGCTCGCTTATGAACCGTTATGTAACCAATAAATTTGACTCCCAGGCTTTTCACACCATAGGGGTAGAGTTCTTAAATCGAGATCTGGAGGTAGATGGACGTTTTGTAACTCTCCAGATATGGGACACTGCAGGGCAGGAGCGTTTCAAGAGCCTTAGGACACCCTTCTACAGGGGAGCAGACTGCTGCCTCTTGACCTTCAGTGTGGATGACCGGCAGAGCTTTGAGAACCTTGGTAACTGGCAGAAAGAATTCATCTACTATGCAGATGTGAAAGACCCTGAGCACTTCCCCTTTGTAGTTTTGGGTAACAAGGTAGACAAAGAGGATAGGCAAGTGACTACTGAGGAGGCACAAGCCTGGTGCATGGAGAATGGGGATTACCCTTATCTAGAAACAAGTGCCAAAGATGATACTAATGTGACAGTGGCCTTTGAAGAAGCTGTCAGGCAGGTGTTGGCTGTAGAGGAACAACTGGAACATTGCATGTTGGGTCACACTATTGACTTGAACAGTGGCTCCAAAGCAGGATCCTCATGCTGTTAAAAGCAGGCAGCCTTTTAAAAGTGTGCCCCAAATTGTTCAGTCAATAGTGTCAGAATAACTGTGCCCCTCTAAGAGGGCACACACACAAAAGGGTAAGAGAGAATGTTGTGATTGTGTATCAGAGCCTTTCAAATTGAGGTTGTAAGAACGATTTAAAAAAAAAAAAAGCTTTATCAAGCCAAGTGTATTTTGCGTGATTTCTGCTGTTTCCTTCTTGTGTGTATCAGGACATTTCAGAAAGCTTCAGTCCTGAGAAATTTAAATATTTTCAAATCACAGTTTAAACTTAGAACCCAGCAGCATGAAGGAGTTAAAGAGCTACAGCTATCCCTTAAAGTGTTCCATTAGTCAGCTAACAAATGTCACCATGGACTCCTGGCAAGCAGTTTCTGACATTTCTGCCAAAGGAAGAAAAAAATAAGACTCTGAGCTGTATTACAATTAAAAAATAATAATGCGAACAAGGATGTCCTAAGCTTTGATTATAAAAAGGTTGTGATAATTAGGCATATAACAGTATCATGACATACACTGCCTTGTTTGAATCTTTATATATGGTTTGCTCGCATTTGAGCTTTTCAAAAAATATCTCTATAAGAGATACATTGATGACACTGGAAATTGATTATACTCTTTGTGTTTGAAGTAACAGGGTACTAGTGAATGGACTATGCTTAAATATGCCAACCACCCTTGCAAATAAATGGTTGGACTGCTTTTATTTCATAAGTCTACTTTTGCTGCATAGGGATGTTGCTTCTCTGAAAACCTCTTATCAATTTAGCAATGCTGCTTAGTATATGGCTTTGGATGCAGTGCTCTCTGCTCATAATTTTGATGGTCCTTTGGTCCACTATGCTCTGCTCTCAGAGAAATCCTCAGAAAAGATTGGGGGATAAGGGGCTTTTCTCACAAGTTTCCTTAACTCAAATATTTATTATAGAAGGAACTAATACCTTGTACGTTGCACTGTATGTTCAACTGGCCAAACTAGGACACTGAAAGTAGCAAAAGAGTAGACTTTAATCCAGTGGTAGACTGAATTTCTCATAGAGTTGTCCAACAGTGGAATGGACTGCCTTAATAATGAACTCCCTTCCAATGAAAATATTCAAGAAGATTCTAGATGACCATCTGTTAAAATACCACAAAAAGAATTTCTGTCCTGGCTAGATATTTGGTTGAAGGTCCCTTCCGGCTCTAAATTCTATGAATCTTCAAGGTACAAACTATGTTTCAGTGCCAGGTTATCATTAGATGTTTCTTAAGACAACAGCTAAGACTTTGGAGAGGGACTTTTAAAATTCTCAAACTATTCTGGGATCAGCATTTAACAGCAACCCCACAGCTCTTTCTTTTGCACCATAGCAGGGTAAATTCTTGTGCTCTGAATAGTCATTATGTGCCCTGATATAAATATCCTAAAAATACCATATTAAAATACAAAAATGGCTTGTCAAATTTTGATTACCATAACTGCTAGCTATATACTATATTACAAATAGGCAGTCTGGTTCTTGTTGGTTGATCTGTTTGTCCTGCAAAGCTTTAAATCTGTACTTTAAAAATATCTATGTTAAAAATAGTGACCCAAGGTAGTGAGGGACAGTTAGAAGTGACCCCACCCCTCAAAAGAGATGGAGGCCGGGGAGGAAGCAGGAGTTTCATAGGAATATAGCCTAGAACTCTCCATCGTAGCCACATATGGAATCAGCCTTATATGTGGGACCTTATGTGCTTTAAGAGCTCTGGGACTTTTTGGCTACATAGACAACTGGAAGACAGTATCTCAACCCAGTCATGCTCAAAATTTCCCATTTAAATATAGTCCTGACCCCATTGTCAAAGTACTTTCGATGCCAGAAGTCAAAGCCAGAACTGGGACCCCACAGCTCTTAAGTATCGATCCCTATCCTGCCTATGCCTATAGCCAGCCACACTGGTTTCCAAGTTCTATGATTGTTTTGCTACAATCATGTTAGGGTAAAAATATGGACTTCAGAACTGTTAAATGCTAATTGTTTTTAAGTGCATGAGACCTGGGGCCTTCTCTTTCTACTTGCACTCTGCTTATAATCGTTTCTATTTGTAGATCTCAGGCTTACATAAAGATCTCCAACCACTCACAAAAGTACTTGTCACTATTAGAATGGCATGTGGTAATTTAAGTAAAAAAATTACTTGGGTATCCTATTCATAGACCTCCTGTCTAACCAAGGCAAGTGTCAATTTTATTGACAGGTCATCTGAAGCCCCTTTCCTCTTAGCCATACCAGTTTTCTCTGCCAAATCACTACACAATATCCTAATGAAAGCAGTTAACATTAAATGACAAAAACAATGGCATTTTGGTAACACTCAGTGGGGTGCTGACATAAGTTTGGGTAAGATTATAAAACACCAAAGGCTGAAATCTGTGAGTACCAGGAACTGTGCTTATAGGCTTAGAAATTGTATACACTAGAATGTGCAGTGCAATATTTTCAGAAAGTTTTTTTAACAAACACTGGATTTTTTGAATAAGATATTTCTAATTGGAGCTATACTGTTTTTCAATAGTCCATTAAAACATCATGAAGAATATTTATTTAGTTTATTGTCATGTATTGGGCTAAATTCAAGGGGCCTCAGATTCCATATGTCTTCAGTGGATTGATGAATTTCAGGTTAATTTGTGCCTGCCTCAGCCATCTCTACTTTACCTTGAGGTATTCCACGATCCTCTTGATCCTCTCGTTGCAGGTGCTGCTAAAAACTCAAAATTGTGTATCAGATATTTTGTTTCAACTGTAAAAAAAATAATCTGTGTTAAAGTGAATAAAGAGTGCATTTTGAATAACCAGTATACAATGTTTGTGCTTCTTCTCTCCCTTTCTCTTTTTGAGCAAACTTGTGGGCATGACAGACAGTACTTACCAATCGAATCGTTCTTCAAGACTACACTGCATGTGGCCTCTGGATCATGTTTTCACTGTGGTATCCCAAGCAGGTACAACCTAATGAACAGAGAGATAGGTTCTACTGATTGGGAAACAAGCTCAAAAGATTAAGATGGGGAGGTGCCTTTTATTTTATGTCACTTTTTAATGCATGAAGAACAGTGAGACTGGAAATTGGATCTTGACTCTCCACTTCTTCATTGTAATTTAAAACAAATGTTAAACCATCACAAAATATAAACTGAGTATACATATTCCTTTTTTTATTTTATTTTTATTCTTTGCCCAAGGGGTACAGGTCTGTGAATCATCAGGCTTACTACATCTTTCACAGCACTCACCAAAGCACAAACCCTCCCCAATGTCCATAACCCATCCACCCTATCCCTACCCTCCCACCCCCCAGTAACCCTCAGTTTGTTTTGTGAGATTAGGAATCTCTTATGGTTCGTGTCCTTCCCCATCCCATCTTGTATCATTATTTTTCCCTCCCTACCCCCCACGACCCCCCACCCCGCCC